>CM076901.1:11223695-11530995 GCA_039519145.1 Kokia cookei | reverse complement strand
TTAATTCCCAAATTTCTCATACAGTAAGCATATTTTATTTTTTTTACCAGTAAAATTTTATTATAGCATTGGCTTCTGCTTTTTCTAGTTTCTGTTCGTTATTCATTATCTTTGATTGATCAAAGGATAGCTTTTTATTTTTGGGTTTTGTTTTTTAAATCTCAAGTTTTTGTTCATTGAGATCCTTTCCTTCATTTTAATTTTCATCTTTTATGAATATCTTTATTGATTCTTGGCAGATTCTGAAATAAACTAAATTTTATAACTATCAATGGAGATTGTAAAGAAGGAAAGAAAAAAGTGATTTTTTTTTTTATTTACTCAAGCTTTTATTGAACATTTTATGGGGTCGTCTCTTGATTTACTGTTATTTTTCATGGGTTTGGAAGATTTTTCTGCTGTAATGACTGTGGATTGTCTTTGAGAAAGGTGTATTGCTTGACTATTATATTGTTGGTTCTTGGATTTCTTTATAAATTCGAGGATTAAATTTATTGAATATTTTATATTTGGGATCAAATCGATAGAATGTGTAAATATTAGATGATTAAACTTGTTATTAAATCACATCAACTTCCCGTCACTCATGTAATGACAACTCATGAGAGAGCGATCAAAATATTTGATTTTGAAAACTTTAGTGACTAAATTGAAAAACTCAATAATTCAATGACCACAATAGAACGAACACAATAATTTAGTGATATTTTTGTAATTTACCCTATATTTGAAGGGGAAAACAGCCCGTTGGTAACTTGATTCCTTGCTTTGATTTTAACTCATATACTTCAGTTCATCATAATGCTTCACAATATAAAGATTGACACAGATTTATTTAAGCTTCATCTGATTGATACTTTCACATTTACATTATTTTAAAAGACAATAAAGATGTAGCAAAGGGCAAAAGTTCCAAAAGAAATTATTTAAGAAAACATGAATGTGGGTGGTGGAGACCTAATTGTTTAGTTTAAATGCAGAAGCATGTGGTGTTCACAAAGGGATGAATTTGTGCTCAATGCTTTACACTTTGGACATCCACAAAATCAGTAAGTAAACAAGTATTCTTCATGCTCATTATGAAAATCATGTCCAAACTTGTATTGCTTCACTTTAAAATTAGGTTCAAACAGGTTATTCATTTTTCTCATTATGGAAGTCAATGTGGCTTTTAGCACGATAAGGATGCTAAAATTTACTCACATTTCGTAAAAGTATCATAGAGGGTTTTATATTGGGAATTAGATTTCATTTTGATCACTCTATAAAAAAATAAATAAATTAGTTCATGTACGTTAGATCAAAGAGTAAATTGATTATTTTTGTTAAAAATTCCATCCTTTTATACCGCTAAAAACTGGCATGACTAATAAAATAACTAGACAATGATGTTTGGCGTGCTACGTGTGGCACCTCATTTTGACGTACATGGACTAGTTTTAACAGTAAAATGAGTGAAATTTTTAACATAAGGACCAATTTGCTTTTTGATCTAATGTGCTAAAACTAAATTGTCAATTTTTTTAATAGAGAAGCCAAAATGCAATCTAGCTCCTAGTACAAGGGCTTCCGTGATGCTTTTACCATTAAAGCTCTTAATATTATGCAAAATGAGAATTTATTTTATGGACCCTTCCCACCACATCGTCCATGGTCTCTTTTTAATTATTTAATGACATTTCAACAATTTTTTTCATGTCATTGACACATAATTTATATATATATATATATATATATATATTTACCCTGAACTTTAAATCTCGAACCTAAAATCCTAAATCTCAAAACTTAAACCTCAAACATTGAATGCCGAATCCCAAACTTGTGGTTCAAGGTTCAAGATCAATGTTTAGAATTTAGAGTTTAAGATCAAAATTATGTGTCTAAAAAAACGACTGAAATATCATTAAATAATTAAAAAAAATTAAATGATGTGATGGAAAGAATCCATTAAATAATTTCTCTAATAACAGCAAATCACGTTTGTGATATGTGGTAATTGAGGCGTCATCACTGAGAAATAAATAATAATAATAATAATAATCTTGATGGTGTTGTTAAATGATGGAATCCATCAGTCGAGCGATTTAAGTCAAGCAGTGGGAAGACTTAGGGCGGTGATGCTAACAGTTAATCAACCAAACAAAAAAGCTTTGGTTGTGGTTTAAAATGCTACAAAGAAAGAGACAAAAAAGCACGTCAAGTTTCAAAAGGGAACATGGAATCTATTGAAACATCACTTAGCTTGGACCAATACAGGGTCCTCCTCACTACACATCTTCATTAGTCGACCAGAGAGATCTCACACCTCCATTAACGAGAAAAGATCAAACACCTAACACCACTCACTTTGACACCAAACTTAAGGATATGTATTATTCTTTTGGAATAAATTCTAACAATAACATTACGTGTTCAATATTTTTCTTGGTTTCTTTTTCAATTTTTTAATTTAAAATAAAACATTCGAATGCACAGATTCAAAGATTCTCATTACAAAAAAAATTCTTTTATAAATATTTTTGGTTTAAGCATTTCAATAAAAATTGGACTGATATTTTGCCTTTGAATAAACTGCTAATCGAGATTTTATTATAAACCTTCCTTTTAATATTATTTAACAATTTTTTTTCATTTTTATCTGATAATTTATAACAGGAAACGCCGTCAATTTCAAATGATTTCTGTATTGAAAACTAATGAAATTTAAAAAGAATTACTCTTTAATCAATGTTTGTCACATTTCAAGTACGTTGAAGCGCATTTATTCTATTAAAACGGAGTACAATAATAAAATTTATTAAAATTTTAAAAACAATATAAATCTTAATCTTAAAAACAACATCGAAGAGCCACAAATCCCTATTTTGAAAACAGTACGGAATCTTTTACCTTGAACGTTATAACATTAAAAAAATTGAACTACATTAATTAAGCTTAAGCAACTGTAGGTTTTCTGTTCAGACTTCCACCTCGAAACTGTTAATGTTGTTAATTTTTTCCTAGAATTTTCAGCAAATCAAGGAGTTTCTTTCCTGTCGGAGATGCCAAGGTGGAGTTGGAAACTCATCTCTCTTTGTCTGTATCTGTCTGGATATGATATTTGTGTATTTTTTTTTTCGGTTGTTTGTCAATTACCTTTTACCACTATATTAGATTTGGAATTTGGGAATGATTATACGATAAATTTTTTATATCAGAATAGTAAAAATCACACATGAAAATTATATAAACAGAAGGAAGTGGAAGTGCCACAACTTTACGAAGTTAACCTCCGAGTAAACCACTAGGAAGGCATTCCCTTTCAAAGCTTATCTCTCTCTTTCTCTCACTCACACACAGTACCCACGCTTTCTCCCTCTGTTTTCTCTGGTTTCGATGGGGAGGATTCTGGTTTTTCTCCTACTTTTAGCTCACCTTGGGGAGCTCGGCGCTGAAGCTACGCTTCTGAATCCATCAAAATTGGAGATGTTCGTTGATGAGCTTCCAGATATGCATAAAATCCAAGGTTTTCGTATGCTCAATACCTCCCCCAAACCCAAGTCACTCATGATTGGCATGTTTAAGAAGAAATGGGTAACCATATTCCTTTCTTTTCTATTCCAAATCTTCTTGCTAAGCATACCAAAAATAAGTGACATGTGGCAGCCCTGAGGCATGGTTCAAAGTCAAAGGACCAGTTTGAAAACCATGAAAAATTTTTGGGTCAATTTTATAATTAAAACAAACTTAATTTAAGGATTAAATTAAAACAAATTAAAAAGTAAAAGGGACCATTTGCACAAATAAGCCAAAATTATGACACGTGGCAACTCCTAGTGCTTTTAAAAGGTCAAGGGCTAAATTAAAAAACTGTGAAAATTATTGGGCCAATTTAAAAATTAACTAAAAGTGTAAAAATGACCTGATTGAAAATTTTAAAAAAAGCGGAAGGATTGAACACATAAATAACCCTTCCTTCGAAAACACGCGGATCCTAAGTCAAGTCAGGTCGGATTTCGAGTCAGTTTCGGGTAATAGTCCGGAACGGCACCGTTTTAGGGATGAAACTCAGCCCTCAAAACGACGCCATTTTAAGGGCTTATAAATAACCCTTTTCAGAAAAAAATTTCATTTCTCAGCCTTTTCAGAAAAAAAAAACCAAAAAGCTCTCCGAAAAAAAAAACCTCTCCCCTCCCTTGGCCGGCCATGCCCCGGCTGGTTGGGCTGGTTGTAGTCCGTCACGCGTAGGGCCACATGCGCACCGTCGATCCCCGCGCATGGTCATTGCGCGTCACCGCTTGGGGTCTTTCGGTGCACGCGCGGTTGTCTTCCACGCGCAATGCGCCTCCGTCGAAGGTAAACCGTCTCTTTTCTTCCTTCTTTTTTGTGTATTCTTTTAAAACATCGGGTTTAGATCCGATGAGATCAAACCCCGATCTTTTCTTTTAACAGTTTTTAAGAAATCTTTTTCTTTTTTACGAGTCTGTTATTTAATATTTTAAAGAATTTTGACATATTTTCCTTGTTTTCTTGAAGATTTGTGAAGGTATGGGTGATATTCAGTGATGGTTTCGACGGACCTCAGGCGACAGCGCGACGGGGGAGTATTCCTGTCCCTTCAGTTTCCCTTTTTTATTATCTATGCTAATTAATATTATTATTACTATTATTATTATTATTATTATTATGGTCATTATTAATATTAAATTAATAATATTAATAATGATGATAACTTTCATTTAATGCTTTTGCGATAACCAAAAATGATAATAAATAAAAATAACAATACATTTAATACTATTAAAAGGCAGAACATAAAAGGGTTAAATGCATTGATTATGAATGGTGATAAATGAATATATCGAAACAATACCTGACTAATTTTAATGCCAGAATATTTTGGGTCTGCTTAAGGTTGCTTTGTATCTGTCTTCTTTCGCATTCAATTGCAACGCATTTGGTGTAATGGTTTTAATAGCAAACTTACAAATGCTTTAAAGTTTATTTCTTTATGTTTGTTTCTTGTTTCAGCGAAAAAAAAAACCACTTTTACAATCGAGTTGAATCTGGTTTTATAACCAGTATTACAATGATGATAACTTGTTTTTTAGCAATTAAATGTAAATCTTCTTTCTTCTTTTGCAGGTTCGGCGGTGGCAGTGGCGGTTGAAGCAGCTAGTGGCAGTGCAAGTTGGGGCTGAAGTTGGTGGCAAGTTCCTGAAGATGTGGCGGCCTCTGGTTGGCTGAGGTGGAGGCAACGGCAACAGCAACAGCACTTAGCAGATTGGCTGTAGCGGGTTTGGGCCGACTTGGGCTATTTGTACTCTAATTTGGGTTATTTGATTTTGGGCCCAATTGGGCTTTGTAATTTTGTATTGGACATTTTGTATTGGACATTATTTAAATGAATTTTAAAATTTAAATTTATAATAAATTTAAAATAAACTTAATTTTAAAATAAATTTAAATTTGTTGGGCCCGGTCAAAATTGGGCTTCAAAAGCTTCTATTCTTTGCTTGTTGCTGTGTTAACAAGAATGGAGCAAAACCCAAAGGATGCCCAATTTGTCGGGTTTCATTTCTTTGACGTTCTTTCTTCAGTTGGTCTCCCTTTCATTCCATTGACCGTTTTTTTTTGCCGTATCTACCTCTGTATCTTATTTATCATTACTCCATCTTGCCCTAAGGTAATCTTCAAAAAAGACAAAATTTGTTGCTGTGATTTTACCCCATTCCTTTCGAGGAGATTGAAATTCACCATCGTGGTCTTTAAGTCTGGTTTCATTGACTTGGCCTTCTGCTCAGTATCTCATTAGGAAACTAGCCGTTTATTGCTTCGACCTGCTATTCGGTGTCCCATCAGGAAGCTGGGATTCAAAGATTTGCTTCCATAAAAAGTGGGTTTGATTTGGTCTTCTTCTCAGTATCTTATCAGGAAGATGACCGCATCATTTGTTTCAATCCGCTTCTCTGTATCTCATCAAGAAGACGAATTTGGTACACTTCTCAGTATCTCATCAGGAAGCTAACCTTTTTATTGCTTCGACCTGTTTCTCGGTGTCTCATCAAGAAGCTGGGATTCGAAGATTTTCTTACATCAAGCGTGGATTTGATTTGGTCTTCTTCTCAGTATCTCATCAGGAAGATGACCGCGTCGTTTGTTTCAATTTGCTTCTCTGTATCTCATCAAGAAGACGAATTTGGTTTACTTTTCAGTATCTCATCAGGGAGCTAACCATTTTATTGCTTCGACCTGCTTCTCGGTGTCTTCATCAGGAAGCTAGGATTCGAAGATTTGCTTACATCAAGCGTGGATTTGATTTGGTCTTCTTCTCAATATCTCATCAGGAAGATGACCGCGTCGTTTGTTTGGATTCGCTTCTCTGTATCTCATTAGAAAGAAATATTTGGTTCACTTTTCAGTATCTCATCAGGGAGCTAACCATTTTATTCCTTCGACCTGCTTCTCGGGTTCTCATTTCAGGAAGCTGTGGTTCGAAAATTTATTTCACATCGAGCATTGGTTTGATTTGGTCTTCTTCTCAGTATTTCATCTGGCAGATGACCGCGTCGTTTTTTGTGGATAATCGTAATTTGCCTCGTGATCGGGGTAAGGTTTTGGATTCCTACATCTCTTCAACTTTCCTTGGTGATCTTAATGATTCTTCTCGCCATGTGGCGGGGATGTGACCTGTGAAATATGCCCTTATGGGCCTCTATGTAGGCCTAGATTAGAAAGTCATGATTAGAATGAATTAAATACTCCGAGCTTGTATGAATGTGTATGATGAATGTCAGATTTGTTTATTAAGGTCGACATGGTTTGTCACCTGTCCAAATTCTGTCCTTGATGTGTTGCTCTATCTTTTCTAGGTTGTTCTGGAACCGCTTATTTTTAAGCTTGTCTTCTCGTTAGTGATCTTGTTTCAGACTTCTTGTAATTTCTGAAAACTCCAGAATAATGCTCATAACTTTTTGTATGATTTATTAGTTCATTTATACCCGTTATTTAGATGCAAAATGCTTGGAAAAAATTGTGCAGAAACAAAGTCGTATTTTAAAAATTCTATTAAGAAGAGGATCAAAGGAAACAATATTAAAAAGAGGATCAAAGGAAACAATCATTAGTTGAAAATTGCCAAGTATACAGTGAAGAATAGTTGGTTGCCCCAGATATCGCAAAATGAGCTACTCTGCGCCAACTTACTTGTGAATCATTCCTAACTCAGATGTGTGTCTAGAAGATCCAGAGTGCTTTGTTAATGTTTCAAGTTGTAACCTTCCTCCATCTCGTCTACCCGTTCTGAGACCTGAGCCGCCCTTTGCGGGTTTACAACTCAAAGTTTCCTTGGTTCCAGGACGCCCTTTGCGAGTTTTCATCCTAAACCCTTCTTTTTTTTTTTAAGATGCCTTTTTGTTTTTAGGCGAAGTATTTTTTTACCGAGTCTGAATTGACAGGGTTGTACAGCTCCTTACCGTCCGTTTCTGTTAAGATGAGAGCTCCTCCCTGAGAAAACCTTTTTTACCACATAAGGCCCTTCCCAATTAGGTATCAATTTCCCACGGAAATCTTTGTGTATAGGAAGTATCTTTTTTAAAAGTAGATCTCCCTCATAGAATTCCCTGGGGTGAACCTTTTTGTCGTAAGCTCACATCATTCTTTTCTGGTACATCTGGCCATGGCGAATGGCTTTTAATCTATTTTCCTCGATTAAATTCAACTGGTCATATCGAGCTTGAACCCATTCAGCCTCGTCTAGTTGAAGCTCTGTTAAGAGCTTCGAAGGGAAGGTATTTCAACCTCAATAGGCAGGACTGCTTCCATACTGTATGCCAACGAGAATGGTGTTGCCCCAGTAGAAGTTCTGACTGAAGTTCTATAGGCAAAGAGGGCGAATGGTAGTTTTTCGTGCTAGTCCTTGTAAGTCTCAGTCATTTTTGCCACAATCTTCTTGATATTCTTATTAGCTGCCTCCACATCTCCATTCATTTTTGGGCGATAGGGAGAAGAATTATGATGCTTAATTTTGAACTGTTCACAAACTTCTGCTATCGTTCTATTGTTCAAATTGAGGGCATTGTCGGATATGATCCTTTCGGGCATCTCGTATCGGTAAATAATTTCTTTTTTCAAGAACTTGCTAACCGCAGGCTTGGTAACATTTGCAAATGAGCCGTTGCCTCTACCCATTTAGTGAAGTAGTCAATCACCACAAAGATGAATCTATAGCTATTGGAAGCCTTTGGAGAAATTGGCCCGATAACATCCATGCCTCACATAGAAAAAGGCCGGGAGAGGTCATGACATGAAGGTGTGATGGAGGTACATGAATCTTGTCTCCATAGATCGGGCATTTATGGCACTTCTTGGCATAATTGATGCAATCGCCCTCCATCCTAGACCAGTAATACCCAAATCTCATTATTTGTCGGGCCATCGTGAAACCGTTGGCGTGTGTCCCACGAATGCCTTCGTGAACTTCTTCTAAGATCTTCTTAGCTTCAATTGCATCGACACATCTTAGCAACACCTGATCTTTCCTCCTCTTGTACAAGAGTTCCCTGTCTAGGACATATTCACTGGCTAGTCTTCGCAAAGTCCTCTTTTCATTTTTTGAGGCTTGCTCGGGATATTTTTGATCTCTCACAAACTGAAGAACATTCTGGTACCACGGGTAATCATCTTTTTCTTCTCCTCCCTCTGTCTCAATATCGCAACAATGACTAGGAGCTTCATAGATACTCATCTGAATGGGCTTTACATTTTCCATCCTACTCACCTTAATCATCGAGGCTAGAGTGGCAGAGAGCATCAGCCATCTGGTGTTCTTCCCGTGGGAGGTAGTGGAATGTGACGTCATCGAATTCTATGATCAACTCGAGGACCAATTTGCGGTAATCCATTAACTTGGAATCCCTTGTTTCCCATTCTCCTTTTAGTTGATAGATTACCAGTGCAGAGTCTCCATAAATCTGTAAAATTTTGATTCCTCGTTCTATGGCTGCACGGATTCCCAATATACATGCTTCATATTCAGCCATGTTATTTGTGCAATCGAAATCAAGTTTGCTAGTGAAAGGGTAATGATCTCCTTCTGGTGATACCAGGACTGCCCCGATCCCATTACCTGTGGCATTTGAAGCTCCATCAAAATTGAGGAATTTCTAAGGTCGTTCTTTCGTGATTGCCTCTTCAGTAGTTGTAATATACATTAAATCTTCATTCGGGAAATCGAAGTCTATCGGCTCATAGTCTTCTAAGGCCCTACTTGGTAGTAAGTCTACTATCGCACTCCCTTTTATTGCCTTCTGATTGACATAGACTATGTCGAATTTCGAGAACAAGATTTGCCATCGAGCTAATCTCTCATTCAATGCTGCTGACTCCATCAAATACTTCAGAGGATCCAATTTCGAAATCAACCAAGTGGTATGATATAACACGTATTGTCTTAATCTGTGTGTAGTCCAGACTAGTGCACAACATAATTTCTCAATAGGTGAATATCGTGTCTCGCAATCAGTGAATTTCTTACTGAGATAATATATCACCCTTTCTTTCTTTTTCGGATTCATCATGTTGGCCTGGTGTCCAATCCCATGGAATTTTCAAAGACCGTTAAGTATAGGATCAATGGCTTATTAGGAATTGGGGGTACCAAGATAGGAGCCTTGGATAAATAGTCTTTGACCTTATTTAAAGGTTTCCTGACATTCATCATCCTATATGCCCGGGTTACGCTTTTTAAGCAGGCGGAAGATAGGATCGCATTTCTCAGTCAACTGTGAAATGAAACGAGCAATGTAATTTAATCTTCCTAAGAACCCTCGTACTTCTTTTTGCGTGCTGGGTGGTGGTAGCTCCTGTGTGGCTTTGACTTTATCCGAGTCAATTTCAATTTCTCTTTTGCTGACTACAAAACCTAACAATTTTCCTGATGTGGCCCCGAAAGTGCATTTTGCTAGATTTAACTTTAATTGATACTTCCTTAACCTTTTGAATAGACTTCTCAGGATTCTTACATGTTCTTCCTCTGTTTGGGATTTCACAATAATATCATCAACGTAAACCTCAATCTCTTTGTGCATCATGTCATGGAACAGGGTCACCATGGCCCTTTGATAAGTTGCCCCTGCATTTTTTAGTCCGAAGGGCATCACTTTGTAGCAAAATGTTCCCCATAGCGTGACAAAAGTGGTTTTGGTCATATCCTTAGGGTCCATCCTTATCTGATTATAGCCAGAGAAGCCATCCATAAAGGAAAACAGGGAATGTGCTATCGTGTTGTTGACTAGAGTGTCGATGTGGGGTAAGGAAAAATTATCCTTTGGGCTAGCTTTATTTAAATCCCGATAGTCCACACACATGCACACCTTTCATCTTTAGGAATAGGGACTATGTTCCCCGCCAGTATTTAAACAGTATTGAAAATCGGCGTCAAATTGTTTCTTGACTTCTTCTTTCATTTTTAACGCACATCCGATCTCATCCTTCGGAGGTTTTGCTGCACGGGTCTGCTTTCTTCCTTTATAGGGAGTTTATGCACCACAATGTCAGTGCTCAAGCCAGACATATCTTGGTATGACCATGCGAAGATATCTTGGAACTCTGAAGCAACTCGATAAGATTCCTTCTAGTTTTTACGGAGATGCTTATCCCAATTTTCACCTCTTTCTTTTCATCTTCGTGCCCTAGATTAATAACTTCTATTGGGTCAGAATGAGGCAGGATCTGTTTTTCTTCCTGTTCTATCATTCTTAACAGATCCAAAGGTAAATCACAATCTTGATTATCTTCAAGGTTTTGAAGCTCTTCTAAACACGTATCTTGCTTCGGAGTGGGGTCTAAGTAGCGTCAGGGTTGCTCATATTATTGATATTCGAGGATCTGTCAAAGGATGAAAGGAAGGTCCAAAGAGCAAAATAAATTTATAAAAGAATGACTATGTGGTAAATGTATGAGTATGTATGTATTAAAGAATAATTAATATATCTTTTATTAGACATGTACGAATGGTTTATTAAGAAATGAAAGAATAATTCTAGAGAAGAATATAAAATGGAAAGTGCACTTCATTCAAAATAATTGAATAATGACCATGGGCCCTTTTACAAAAAGATCCATATTGCTTTCGGCAATAGGTGTTTTGGAGCATTACTCTGAGGAAATCTTAAAATTTACAGGGAGTTCCTCCATGGTCCAATTATTCAAGGTGCTTTCAGGTGCACACGGACTGATTCTTGATGGATTCCCTTCCTTTCCTTCATCTGATATTGCATTAATGCCCAGATCTTTTATGACGCCCTCTTTATTCCAATCGTCACTCGCTCTTTTCCTACCGGTTGATCACCTCTCCTAAGACGAAAGTCTCGTAGATGTGTGGAAAGACCATGGGTTCCCCACGAGATGTCCTTTCCAACTAGTCTGAGCCCTGAGACTTCTTTCTTGCCTTTTCTCCAGCTCTTTCCTTTTTTGTTTCGCGTCTGGCTTTTACCTCGACGCCATAATGATCCCGCTTTTCTATTAGTATCAGCACATTAACTCTTCCTTGGAGGTATCTTCCTAGTCCTCTCCTAGGTATCGCTCCTTCTCCGACTGTCAATTTCAAACCCATTCTGGTGGTCGCTGATTTTGTAGGCATAGGTATTTTCCTCCCTTCCGAAATGAAGGTTGCATTGACAAACTCCAGTGAGCGGAACGAGCATTCCACAACCTCCTCATCTATTCCCACGTAGGGTGAATCGCTCGTTATGGACGTGATTATTTCCTCCTCAGCATTAATCGTGATCAGCAACCCTTCATTTATTAGCTTTACTTTTTGGTGCAAAGAGGAAGGTACTACCCCAGCTGAATGAATCCATGGTCTTCCTAGCAGACAGTATAAGTAGGCCTAATATCCATTACTAGAAAATCTACTTCATATGTATTTAGCCCAATTTGAAGGGGTATTTCAATCTTCCCCATTACCTTCCTTTTTGTCCCGTCAAATGCTCTCACTATGTTTTTACATCCTTTCATGTGAGAGCTATGAATTGGCAATCTTTGCAGTGTAGCTAGCGGTAGCACATTTAGGGCTGAACCATTGTCTATGAGTACTCTAGGTAGCGTATACCCTTTACAACGGGTAGTGATGTGTAGGGCCTTGGTGGACCCTATTCCTCCCGTTGGTGTTTCGTCATCGCTGAAGAAAATAAAGTTATCAGCACTCACGTTATTGACCAATTGATCCAGTTTGCTGACAAAGATATCATTTGCTACATATGTTTCGTTCAGCACTTTCATTAGTACGTTTCGATGGGCCTCTAAGCTTAAAAGCAATGATAGGATCGATATCCAAGTAGGCTGTTTGTGTAGTTGCTCTACTACACTATATTCACTATGCCTTAAGAACTTTAAAAACTCTTTTGCCTCATTCTCGGATACAAGCTCAGTGATGGGTGCTTCTGGCTTGTTAGTCATTTCCACCTCAGGCTCACACATTCTAGCTTTCCCTTTATTGACCTCTTTTTCTTTATTCACAAGGTTATAATTCTTACCACTACGGGTAACAAGATTAACGTCCTTCCTGGGTTCCCTTTCTCTTGGTATGGTCACATTGTAATTGTAACTCCATGGGACCTTTTTACTGTCCTTGTAAGGAAACGTTGCAGGCTTTTGTATAATAATGCCGGGGGTTGTCTGTTCTCTTTCCGTGCCACGAATAATCACCTTGGGACGATTGCTTCCATAAGTCTTAGCTATCCCGTCCTCAGAGGCGCAAACATCATTAGCTTCCACTCCTTTAAAAAATTCCAGCTCTCGATTGTCTATCAACATCTGGACCACAGCTTTGAACTCGACTCAACTTTGAATTTTATGCCTTTTGACGGCGTGAAACTCGCAGTAGTCATTATCCCTGATTATCATACTCCCTTTATCGCTCGCGATTATCCCTTCTTTAACCAACTCCTGCCATACCCATCGAAGTGGAAACTTGATTTCTTCAATATTTCTCTTAATTTTTCGGGCTCCTTCTTCCAGCAAGGCGTTCACCCCTTGTTCTGGGTGATTAGGCAAAAGATTTCCAGCTATATTGGGCTTTGCTGGCTCTTCTAACTTTATGATCTCATGCTCTATGAGTCCTTCGACTCGTCTTTTAAAAAAGGGGCAGTTTTCAATCGAGTACCCTTCTGCCCCTGCATGGTATTCACAGTGAGCTTTTGCATCGTACCAAGTCGGGAGTGGGGATTTGTATGGTATTACATGTTGAGGAGCTACCTCATGCGTATCATATAATATCTTGTAGAGTTCCCCATATGACATTGGAAGGGGAGTATATTGAATTCTTCCCCTATTCGGCCTAGTGCCTGTCTCTTGTCGCAGGGCATTTTGATAATTGCCCATTGGATTTTTAGGCTGACTTGTCACAAAGGGTCTGGTGTAGCTAGGTCTGTATATGCTTGCATTGTTGACCTCGTTATCCCTTCTTCTAGGGGAAAGCCTTTTAGGGCTTTATTCGGTCTCAATTTTATCGGCTTTGATCGCATTTTCAATCATTTCTCCTGACATGACCATATCAGTGAAACTCTTGGTAGCGTTTCATAACAGATGATTTAGGTAAGGAGCTTTGAGTGTATTGACAAACAACATTGTTATCTCATTTTCTGTTAGCAGTGGCTGTACTTGGGTTGCCACCTTGCGCCACCTCTGCGCATATGTTCTAAAGCTCTCATTTGACTTCTTTTCCATATTCTGCAGTGTAAGCCGATCAAGGGCTATTTTTATTACATGGCCGTATTGTTTTAAGAAAGCTTGTGCCAATTTTTTACACGAATGGATTTTTGATCGGCTTAACTGGTTGTACCATCTGATTGTAAACCCGGCCAGGCTGTCTTGAAAACAATGAATTAACAGTTGGTTGTTATGTACGTGCCCCACCATCTTTCTGCAGAAATGGTTAGGTGAGCTTCAGGGTAGCTCGTCCCGCTATATTTTTCAAATTTCGGAGCTTTGAATCTAGGAGGGAGCACTAGATCCGAAACCAAACTTAGTTCTTTGGCATCTACCCTATAGGCAATTTCAACCCTTTGTATCGCGTCGATTTTCTCTTCTAACCGCCTGTATTTTTCTTCTATTTGTCTGGGGAGATATTCTCTTATCATTTCGTCAAAGTCTGGGACGCCCAGATTCGCGGTATTATCCTCTGGATTTGACCCTGATCCAATTGGATAATTAACCGGTCCCGACATGCCTGTGGCTGGTTGCTGTGCCCTTACAGTAATAGTAGGCTTTCGTGTCGGCATTTCATGCGACGCCGGGTTATGGAGGGGTGTAAAGCCTGGGGGGACCATTGGGTCCTCTTCTTCCTCAATAGCCGAGCTTTTTCCTTTGTCAGTCATGCTTTGTTTTACTTGTGCTAATTCATTCATTAGGCTCTTCTGTACCTTCATGAATTGATTTTTCATTTCTCTGCACATCATGCTCATTTGCTCTTGGATGCGCTCTTGCATCTGGTCTTGTAACTCCTTTTGGATTTGTTCAAGTCTCTGTTCCATGGCTTTAGTTTTCTTTCGAGTGTTATAGCGGTGGGAGTTTTCAATGGTTACTGATGTAGCTGGGTTGTAAATTTTTAATAAGTTAGGACTGTTATGCAGAAGTATGCAAAATGGTAATAAGATGCATGTATGCAAGAGAAAGGTATTGACTTATAATTCATTTTTCATTTAGAAAACTTCATTTGGATAACAAGTTCCTTAACATAAAGCAAATTACATAAACGGTTTTGCTTTGATGCTCAGAGCCTTGACTTTCTTAAGGAGTTTTGATAGCTTTTGTCCTCGTTCTGTCTTCGTCTCATACTGTATGCTTAGCTCTTCTACTTCGACTGCCAGGGTTTGCACATGATCAGCTACTTCGTGGATTTGATTTAAAGCTTCACCCATAACATAATCCCTTTCTCTGACTTCCTTTTAATTCAATCACTTCGGCTTGACTTTCTAGAAGGCTACTCTTCATAGCATTCTCCTGAACTTGGGCATTTGAAATTTGTTTTTCCAGTGACTTGTTTTATTTTTCTCTTCGCGGATTTCCTGCTGCCATTGCTCTGATGTCTTTCCTAAACCGGCGGTTCTCATTGACAATCGAAGCTTTTTATAGTCCTTTTTTAGGCTACTAAGATCTTCTTAAGCCTTATTCTTCCCTTTTCTTAATTTCTCCGCCTCTAGCTTCTGAACATCAACGTCCAATCCTAAAAGCACTTTCTCTTCCTCCAGTTTTTCTATTACTTTCCCCATCTTAGCATTTTTCTTTTCGAAATCCTGTTTAATTATTTCTAATTCAGTCGGAACAACCTGCAAGTGTTCTTCAATTGGGTGGACAATCTCCGGGTTTGGCATAGGAATATTGTCGTTAATCTTTCTGTTTCTCCACTAATCATATTCTGCAGCTATCATGGGATTGGCGCCGAATGCTTTCATTTTTCGAACCTGGTTCCATGCATTTGAGATTTCCTAAATCCTTTTCTTATTGTTTTCTCCCCGGTACACGAATTCACACTAAGCTATCCCATGAGTCGCGGGTATGAACTGTCTTGATCTGTATTGTCTTGATACTAACAAAGGTGCATACTCGGTTGCTCCCCATATTCTTGCCAATGGGACCCAATCGAGATCTCCGCACCGATACAATATTTCATCAGGAATAAACCACGGCGCTCGCCACTCTATGTCTTCGTCTTTGAGGCTTTGAAGTATGGCCATCCACTTTTCCTTTGAGAAGTTTTCTTATCTCTGCGTGGCCACGAACTCTTACAAAGGGGAGTAATCTTTAGACAAGTACTGATAGGAGACTTTTTCTGTTTTCCAAAAGTGACTATGGAACCATACCATCAGTAGCGGTGCGCAGGCGATAAATCGACCTTTTCCCTCCTTTCTACATGTATTTAAGGATCTGAAAGTTTCAGCTAGTATAGCCGAGACAAGTGTCACTTTTTTACTTAATCTATCAAACAAATCTATCATCGCGTCTTCTATATACCCCAAAGCCTTCGAAAAAATGACTAACCCGTAGATACTTAGGGCTAAAATGTCGATCTTCTTCTTCGCATCTGGATGAGCCAATATCAAGTCTCGTAGGCTTTTCCACGTGATGCACTTGTTATCGTCTTTGACCTTAACTCGAGCTATAACCCACTATTCACTCATGCCCGTGATGTTTATCAATCTTTTAACCATGGTCGGGAGATTTGGAGCTCTAGAATAGGCCTTATTTACTGACAACTTCGAACAACGGAGAAGAGTGGTGTATTCTTCTATCGTCGGTGTCATGTCTATATTCCCGAAGGTGAAGCAATTGTAGGCCGAATTCCAATACTGTGTTAAGGCTCTAAAGAGGGATTTGTCCACCTTAACTTCGCACAAGTATGGCAAATCTCCGTATTCTTGGTAAAAGGTCTGTTTCATGTTGTTGTCCCAACTGTCTCATATCTCTTTTAATTCTAACACATTGTTTCGAGCCGTGCTGATCCTGGTATAATCCCAAAGCTCTGACTCATATCCTTCCACTAGGTTGTCTCCTTTTTGGCATTGAGTCTCCTCCGACCACACGCGCACGACCATATTGTCCTCCGCTTTATCAAAGTACTTTTTTTCCATGATTAATTTTCTTATAGGTAACTGAACTTTTGAGTCTATACCTTCCTTGAATATGATGATGAAAATGCGATGCAAAGAGAGACAAAATAAACAAGTTAGCGAAGCACAACAATATCAATATACAAATATAGCATAGAACTTAAGAGTTTGTCTTGGAAGGTTGCTAAATGGTTTAGTATAACTCCTTTCTAAGCAAGTTCATACGGTTTGCTATATGTGGTTTTGGGTTCTAAAGTAGAGGTACCCAAACCAGCAGATTCCTCGTTCCTCACCCATTACAGGCTTACACGGACGAGTTTAGTTTAGGGGGACGCATTTCCCACATGTTTGCACGGAAGTGAAAACTTCACGAAAAAAAAGGACTTTGTAATCCCGAAAGCGATCCACTATCCTGCACGGAGGTGAAGACCTCACGAAGGAATAGTTTCAGGCTTCCACTTAAAAGGTAATATCAAATGCAAATGTATGCGAATTTACACTAGCAATATCATACGATAGAGTGTCACAAAAGATGTCGAGGATCGTTTATTAAACAAAACTGAAGCTTAAAAGTTTCCAAAGAAGACACAAAAATAATCAATTTCGGCTTGACTCTCGTTTATTTTAAAAGTTCCCTAGTGGAGTCGCCAGCTGTCGAAACCATCCTCTTTTTGGAAAACAACGAGTTTCGAAAATTATTTTTAAATTGAAAATAATGGGAGTCGCCACCAATCCTTTTTCGGTGTAATTGGATCACCATAAAACGTTTAAAAAAATGTTTGGAGAACATGTAGGTCTTCGAAATCCAGAAAAATAGGTTCGGGAGTCGGTTACGCATGAAGAAGATTAGCACCCTCATACGCCCAAAATTGGTACCATATTGATTATTTTCGGGTCTTAATTTGTAACATTTAAAAGCTTAAAGTTTAAAATATGATCCTTGAATGCATGATTTGAATTTTAAAGAAATGGGGTTTGTTTGGAAATCCCGCTATCTCAAGGTGATCGAGGAAGAAAGTTATGTCCAGTGAGTTAGGACATGACATTTCAAGATCTAGAAATAATGAGCTTTCCTTTGTAAAACCTTTTTAAATTTTTTGCAAAAAGGATATTGGATTATCTCGATTTGAAGAAAGGTTGCACCTAGTAAGTTAAGGCGTAATTTTTCAGAATCGAAGATAAGAAAACATTGTCTCGATTAAGGGTATTCAATTATTTCAATTTGAAGAAAAATAGCGCCTAGTGAGTTAAGGCACAAATTTTCGAAACTCGAAGTACAAGAATATTGCCCCGATTTTTTTAAAGCCTTTATAAAAAACAATTTTGAAAACAAGCATACGAGTTGAATATGAATAAGCAGTTAATAGTGGATATCAAATAACGCGAAGTAAGATGAATAAGAAGATAAATTATTCACGAAAAATCATAAATGTGAAATACGAGTGCATAATAATATAAAATTAAATGCAAATATTGATGAGAAAGAAGAATGATGCAATCGGAGTTGAAAATGAGACCTTTCGGATACTCGGGGGCAAAATGGTAATTTTGGATTCTCGAGGGTGAAATAGTAATTTTGGGAAATTTTGATGTTAAAAATGGAATTTTTAGATATTCGAGGGCAAAAGGGTAATTTTAAGAGTTTTGAGGTCGAAAATGGGATTTTTGGAAATTCGGGGGTAAAAATAGAATTTTTGGAAGTTTCGGGGTCAAAAATGGGATTTTGGGAAGTTCGAGGGTAAAAATGGAATTTTGGAAGTTTTAGGGTCAAAAATGGGATTTTTGGAAGTTCGAGGGTAAAAATGAAATTTTTGGAAGTTTTGAGGTCAAAAATGGGATTTTTGGAAGTTTTGGGGTAAAAATGAAATATTTGGAAGTTTTAGGGTCAAAAATGGGATTTTTGTAAGTTCGAGGGTAAAAATGAGATTTTTGGAAGTTTGGGGTAAAAATAGAATTTTGGAAGTTTCAGGTTCAAAAATGGGATTTTCTAAAGTTCGAGGGTAAAAAGAAAATTTTTGGAAGTTTCCGGGACCTCAGGGCAATAAAACCAAACATAAGGGACACGTGGCAGCCCTTTAGGCATCCTGAAGTCAAAGGACCAGTTTGAAAACCATGGAAAATTTTTGGGTCAATTTTGTAATTAAAACGAACTTGATTTAAGGATTAAATTAAAACAAATTAAAAAGTAAAAGGGACCATTTGCACAAATAAGCCAAAATTATGACACGTGGCAACTCCTGGTGCTTTTAAAAGGTCAAGGGGCTAAATTGAAAAATCGTGAAAATTATTGGGCCAATTTAAAATTAACTAAAAGTGTAAAAAGGACCTGATTGAAAATTAAAAAAAAAACGGAAGGATTGAACACGTAAATAACCCTTCCTTCGAAAACACGCAGATCCTAAGTCAAGTCGGGTCGAATTCGGGTAATAGTCCGGAACGGTGCCGTTTTAGGGATGAAACTCAGCCCTCAAAACGACGCCGTTTTAAGGGCTTATAAATAATTTTTTAGAAAAAAATTTCATTTCTCAGCCTTTTCGTAAAACTAAAAAAACCAAAAAGCTCTCCGAAAAAAAAACCTCTCCCCCAGGTTGGCCGGCCTTGCCTCGGCTGGTTGGGCTGGTTGTCGTCCGTCGCGCGTAGGGCCACACACGCACCGCCAATCCCCCCACGTGGTCATCGCGCGTCATCTCCTGGGGTCTTCTGGTGCACGCGCGGTTGTCTTCCACGCGCCACGCGCCTCCGTCAAAGGTAATCCGTCTCTTTTCTTCATGCTTTTTTGTGTATTCTTTTAAAACAAAGATCGAGTTTAGATCCGGTGAGATCAAACCCCGATCTTTTCTTTTAACAATTTTTAAGAAATCCTTTTCTTTTTTACGAGTCTGTTATTTAATATTTTAATGAATTTTGACATATTTTCCTTGTTTTCTTGCAGATTTGTGAAGGTATGGGTGATATTCAGCGATGGTTTCGACGGACCTCAGGCGACGGCACGACGGGGAGTATTCTTGTCCCTTCAGTTTCCCTTTTTTATTATCTATGCTAATTAATATTATTATTACTATTATTATTATTATTATTATTATTATTATTATTGTCATTATTAATATTAAATTAATAATATTAATAATGATGATAACTTTCATTTAATGCTTTTGAGATAACCGAAAATGATAATAAATAAAAATAACAATACCTTTAATACTATTAAAAAGGCAAAACGTAAAAGGGTTAAATGCATTGATTATGAATGGTGATAAATGAATATATTGAAACAATACCTGATTGATTTTAATGCCAGAATATTTTGGGTCTGCTTGAGGTTGCTTTGTATCTGTTTTCTTTCGCATTCAATTGCAACGCGTTTGGTGTAATGGTTATAATAGCAAACTTGCAAATGCTTCAAAGTTTATTTCTTTATGTTTGTTTCTTGTTTCAGCGAAAAAAAAAATCACTTTTACAATCGGGTTGAATCTGGTTTTATAACCAGTATTACAATGATGATAACTTGTTTTTTAGCAATTAAATGTAAATCTTCTTTCTTCTTTTGCAGGTTTGGCGGTGGCAGTGGCGGTTGAAGCAGTTGGTGGCAGTGCAAGTTGGGGCTGAAGTTGGTGGCAAGTTGCTGATGATGTGGCGACCTTTGGTTGGTTGAGGTGGAGGCAACAGCAACAGCAGCAGCACTTAGCAGATTGGCTGTAGCGGGTTTGGGCCGACTTGGGCTATTTGTACTCTAATTTGGGTTATTTGATTTTGGGCCCAATTGGGTTTTGTAATTTTGTATTGAACATTTTGTATTGGACATTATTTAAATGAATTTTAAATTTAAATTTATAATAAATTTAAATTTAAAATAAACTTAATTTTAAAATAAATTTAAATTTGTTGGGCTTGGTCAAAATTGGGCTTCAACACCGATGCTGTGTGTGGTCCAATGGAGCTTCTTCGTGTAAATCCAATACTTCACCGTCTTCTGCATCGACAAACAGAGCATGGTTCTCTCAAGAAATGGATTCAGCGAAGCAACAAAGGCTGCAATGGGTGCAAAAGAACTACATGATATACAATTACTGCAATGATGCTAAGAGATTTCCTCAAGGTCTACCTCCAGAGTGCAATATGTCTTAAAAGACTTGAAGAACCGATGAGAGAAAATTATTGTAGAGATTCATATTCACATTCTTTTATTATTTATTTTCTTTATTCAAACCACCTTGTCATTCTTTTCATCCTATGAAAATTTTCATCACTTTACATGTGATATTTTATTACGAAAAGGTATAATATAATTTTTATTCTTTTGAATTTAGTAATTAAGTTTATTTAATATTTATAATTTTTTATTTTAGTATTAAATTTAACAATTAAATCTTTATTCAAGTATCTAAACTTAAATTCTCAAGATTTGATGACCTGATTAGTGTTTTTTTTAAATTGGGCAAGATTGGTCAATCAACTGATTGAATTAAGAATTGATTGGTCTATTGACTTGAATTAAAGGGTTCAAACGATTGAATCGAAAATTGTTTGAAGTTGATAAAAATAAAAAGGTTGGAGAAAAATTAGTAACTAAAACATATTGAACCAGTTTAATATTTTTTAAAAGAATTATGAATTATGAATTAATTAATTAATTATATTTAGTTTAATAATTGAACTCATCAAACCGATTGAATCAAGAACTAATGATCTGATCGATTCAACCATCAGTTTAATTATTAGAGAACTCTATGTAATACTCTAATATTATATCACGTCATTACCTGAAAATTTATATATTTTTTTAAGTTTTAAGTAATGATATGACATAATTTTAGAGAGCTATATTATTACACTTCAATATTTTTCAAATTAATTGATCAAAATGAATTTACTCGACAAATTTAAATAGTAAATTGAAAAAATTCATATATGAAAAAAATATATGAAAAATAAAGAGGATTTTAATTTGCACCTTAAAGATAATGGCGGTGCATAGTCTCTTTCGTTCCTGGCTTATTGCATAAAAACATATTGAAATACCATACAAAGAACTTCAGTGATGTAATTTTGTGCTTTTTCGGTATTTTTACCAAATTAACTTAAAAAAATTAATATTTATAAGAATGACACAAGTTCAAAAATAATTACGAAAATAACCTGAAAGGAACGATACACAATAATGTTGGTACTCATGTCAGAAATTAGGCAATCATTATCTAAAGATTGTTGCGAAGATTAAAAAAATATTTTTTTTGGTGTCTGCACTGCAATGATCGACAGTCGTATGTATTCTTTTCATTTGATATTCGTAAAATACATGTATTAACGGATAAAAAAATATTTTTAATTAGGTGTCGATGTTCAGGTGATCGGCACCGCAAAAAATTTGTTTAAATAATTTTTTCGATAATTTTGGTGTCGACATTGTGGTAGTTGGCGCCCATGTCAATAAAAAAATTATCCCCGTGATGTTATTGGTCGGCACCAATAAAAAAATAATTTTTTTCTGTATCTTTTGGTGATAGCAATGTGGTGGCCACCCACTCAATAATAAAAAAAAATTTGGTGATGTGTTTCTAGTGGCTGACACCCCATCTATTTTTTGAAAAAAAGAATTGTGGCGAGCTTCCATTTGTCGACATTTAAACAAGCTATATATTGAATTTTTTTTCTTTAAAAGTTGAAGAAAAAAACAAAGCCATATTAGTGTTTGTTGAGAAGGAAACAGATTTTGTTGAAGATGAATAACCAAATTTTGTTAGTTTATGTTCATTTCATGGAGAAAGGTTAAATATAGTTGAAGAAGGTTGTGTATTTTAAAGTCACAAAAAAATAGAAATAAGATTCAATAAGCATGTAATGCTGGTGGAATTGAAACGAAAGATCAGTGCAAAGATAGCTACTCGTTGTGGGAAGTAGATGTTAAGATTGTTTTACAAATTTCCAATTTCAATGAATCCACTTAACTTCTTGGAAATGGAGCCTCTAGATGATGATATAACCACAATAATCGCAATTTATTGCCCCTTGAGATCGAGAATCCCCGACCGGTCGAGTTATTCACAGAGTTAGCCAATCTAGAACCCGTTCAAGTTATTCATCCAGTAAGTCAGCATTATGGATTTGATTTTGATCTTATTGTCTGTTGGAATGATCAGTCGGACTATAGAGGGACATCACAAACACCCGAAAATCCAAACTATAATGGATGTTCATATAACAACCCAATATTGGGTTCCCGTCTAGAGATACATCCAGAGGTGCTAGCTATCATAGCAGATGGTGATGAAAGGTTCAATAATGAAGATAAATTCCACCAGGATCTTTAAGAATTTAATGACCCCGATTTGGATAAGGTCCCTGAAGATATAGATGATGAAGGCACGATGGAGGGTCAAGATGTACAGCCCTATTCGATCGGGAACACGAGATCTGGTATAGTTATATGAAACGATCCAAAGGCCCACATGTCGAGCATAAACCCTAATGTGACGCTTGCCCACAAGTTCCCCGAATATCCAGATATAGTACCTACTCACCTAACGGAGGGAGATTTGAAGGTTGGAAAGTTGTTCGTAGGCCAATAGTTCGATAATAAGAAAGACTATGTATATGCAATAAAGCAATACAACATGAAGTTATCAATGGACTACAAAGTATCAAAGTCTACAGAGACTTTATATGTTGGGGAATGTTGGAGCACCAATAACGGTTGTAATTGGCGTGTTTGGGTTACATTAATGTAAAGGACTCAAATATGGACAAAAAAAAATTAGACGGGCCTCACACATGCACTATTGCACGACCATTGCAAAATTAATCAACGAGGCGTTGGTTGTCCACAAAAGTTGCTACTGGTGGACCCATGCTTGAATGATTGTCGCAATGTCTTCCCCTATATATGTCATATAAGCCATCATTTATCAACAGTGCATACCAGGGTACACCAAGTTTTTAAAAGTAAAAGTATTTTTTTATAGGATTATTCAGCCACTTAACCACCATCTCGTAGTCATTTTCAATGATAGGATTCTTGGTGTTGGACCATTTTGAAGCTACAAAAATAAGGAAGACCTCCTTAATTGAAAGGAGCTTAGTTTTTATAGGGGTTGAATAATTAGTTAATAGGCTTTGAAAAGCTAATTAGAACATCCCCTTTTTCATTTCGGAGTAAACCAATAACAATTGAAATTCTCGAGTCAACGTTCGAGTGTTAACGCAGGTTAGCGATGGATAAATTATTTAAGGATTAAGTTTTGTTGGAATTACTTTAGGTGAATTTTGGATCTTTTTATAAGAAATTAAGGATGTTGGGAACCTTGTGTGAAGTGGAGGGAAGATGGATGGCTAATATGGTGATTTTACCATTTTTGAATAAAAATCTTCTCCCAATTAATGGGAAAAGATTGTTCGGTAGATTAAGGTAAAGGATAAAGTTTATTTGTCCCAATTTTCCCTATATTATAATCACCCTATTTTTCTTTCTTTTTCTTCATTTCCATAGCTTTTACACACTTCTTTCTACATTTCTTTATTTTTTTCTTTTTTCTATCTATTTTCCTTAGCAAGTCGTGTAGAGGGAGAGAGATTTGAGTGAGTTTTCTCACCATTTTCATCCTCCAATTTTCAAAGAAGGTGATGGTCTTGATCTAACCTTTTAAAGTTCCATGGAAAAATCTATGTTCTTCAAGGATGAAGGTGGAGGTTATTGGGTGTTTGGGAGGGTTTTTGAGGAAGTCTCTACCCATCTTCTCATATTTTTATTTAAAACATGTATGTTTGCATCCTATAGACCCTTATTTGTGTGAGAAATCTTGTGTGGTGCATGGTTATTCATTAAAGAGGGTGGTGAATCTTCTAAAGCTAAGGGTAAAGGCAAAGTGCTATAGAGCTAGACAATAAGCTTTGTTGGTGTTTTTCCATCAAGATGGTACCCTCTAGCTCTCCTATGCTTCTTGATAAGTCATAAAAATGATGTTTGTGTCATTATGTATGCATGTTGTTTGTATTTGGGTGGAAATCATGTTTTGGTGATTAAAATGAAGCTAAAAACTTAGTTGTGAAATCTGCTAGAAACAAATTATTACATGAGCAGTAAGTTTGAAAATTCGCCATAAATTTCGTAAAAATAATTAGGAAGTGATCTATATATCGTTGTAATCGTGAGTTAATCTAGTTTTGTTTAGAACAAACAAAGATCAATTTTTATTTGTATTTTAAAATATATAATTTTTTAGTGTTGAAAGGTCATAAAAATCTGGCAATAGAATTCTTATAAAACAAATTTAGTAGTGAATTTGAAAATCACCAAAAATCTCACTAGATAAAATAGGAAGGGAGCCTTATATCTCTATAACCGTATGGAAGTATAGTATCGTTTAAAATAAATGGTGCTCGATTTAGAGTTATTAATTTTTGAATGAGCAAAGGTTAGAATGTCAAGGCAGCAGACTACCATGTTTCATTAGTTAATATTTTAGTTTGAACGATAAGCAAGTTGAAACGAGTGCGAGACTCAAATGCCATGGTTGTATATTTTTGATTATATGTTTGATGCTTTGTTTGCACTCAGCCTTCGGGCTCTAACCTAACTAGCGGCCATGAGTGGCTCTCGAGATAACACTACGGACACTTGAGATTATTTGACTAGAGGCCATGAGTGGCGCGAGATTATCCGAATACCCGAATATTTAAGCACATGTGCAATCTAACAAGTTTGACAAGTTTGATATGCAAGTGATTTGGTTATGTAGATTGAGATGACTTATGATTTAATTATAAGATACTCATGTCATGCTTCTATGTATATATTTGATTTGCATGCTTATATTTATGAAATGCTTGAAGTATGGTAGATTTGTTGTGTACCATTGAGCCTGTAAAGCTCGACCTTCGAATTGTCTTCATTTCTAGATTAGTAGAATGTTCGAGGAGTGTCATCGATGAGGGATATCTAACAGCACGTGTACAAAGTATAGTACCTTATCTAGTAGTAGGCATTGTATTCCTAGGGCCTTACTTGTATTTTGTAGGTCTATAACACATTTATCGTTTTGATTATTTTGACTATTTTGATATACGATGATACTGGAGCTCCACATATTTTGTATAACTACTTTTATTACTATTTTTAGTATAACTATGTATCGTATTTTCTCTTAAATAAAATGTATTTCAATGTTTTAAATTATTTGAAAGTTTTGTTAGGTTCCTCCAGTGACCCGATGTAGCGCCTTAGTCTTCGGGTACTCCATATTCGGGATTAGGGTGTTACATTTAGTGGTATCATAGCCTAGGTTTAGTCGGTTCTAGGACTAACTAGTCATTCATAGTAAGGTGTCGATGAATACATGCCCCTAAGTTTAAGAGTGTACTTTGCTAAGACTGGAAGTCTGATGATGCTTTATCTTTTCTGTTTCATTTTCAGATTCGACATGCCGATGATTCATATCGTAGCCATGAGGCTAAGGAGGAGAGTCATGCTTCTCCGATGGATGATAGTATGTCTGAAACACCGACGGCTTTGACATTCTAATGGGTTCAGGTGTGGATGAGGCAACTCACATCTTGAATCTTAATTTGAGCAATCTCGAGGGTTCAACCTACCCCTCCTACTCCACCACGACTTGTCGTTCCACAGAGACTCCGATAGAGAGATTTCGTAGATGTAAGATGAAGGACTTTTAGGGCACCAGTGAGGATGACCTGATAGCTGCTGGTCAATGGTTGAGGGACACATTGAGGACATTGAGGTCGCTTCATTTTACCCCTGAGGGTGACTTAGAGTGCATCATCTCATTATTGAAGGGTGATGTATATGATTGGTGAGAGACGGTCGAGATGGCTTTACAACTAGAACAGTTAACGTGGGATAATTTTAGTTCGAGTTTCGAGGGAAGTACATCAGTCAGACGCATATGGATGACTTGAGGATGCAGTTTTCACGATTGGTATAGGGCAATCGATCGGTGTATGAGTACGAGAGAGACTTTTTACGATTGAGTCGCTTCGCCCCTAAGTCAGTGGCTACATAGAGTCTGAGGTGCAAGAGATTCCTTGAGGGGCTGCACATTGATATTCACACTTATTTAGTGGTAGACCCACCCGAGGTATTTTCAGAATTGGTACAGTAAGCTAAAGCTATCGAGTGGGTTTTATGTATAAGATTGAGCTCGACAAACAAGTCTAGTATCTAGAGCAAGAGGGCTTTTAACATTGCGAGTCTGTCTCAAATAACAGCCAAGAGGATTTGAGATTCTAGAGGATCTAGGAAAGCTCCATCGGCACAATCTCAAAGATCAGGTCAGGGGTCAAGATCAGGGGATCGTTGCATTCCTCGTTGCTAACGAGTTTAGGAGGGTCATTCAGGACCTCGACTTTTTTGGTTTGTAATTTTTGTGGCCAGAGACATTCTAGGAAGTGTTATCAAAGGGCTAGAGCCTGTTTTAGTGTGGGTCCATCGAGCATTTTGTCAGAGATTGCCATAGAGCTAGTGGTGCTTCGTCTGCTCAGACTCAAAGATCGGCCCCTTCTTTTCAAAGTGGTAGAAGGTCAGTTCATGATGGTGATAATGTCGCCTCAGGTCAACAAGAGGTATGGTCAGATCTGCAGTCGGATCTGATATTATAGTTTCATCTAAGCAGTACGCTGTGAAAGCTTAGGAAGTCTACAATGCGGTTGATGTGATCACAGATATTTTCACATTATTCTCCATTTCCATTACTGCATTAGTGGACTTCGGGTCCATCCATTCGTATATCTATAGTTAGATCATTTGAGAGAAAGGTATTCTTGTTGAGGAGTTTGATGTTGGGGTTCGAGTATCCAGCCCATTAGGACTTGATATGCTGGTGGATAAAATGCATCGGAGGTGTCTAGTTGAGATTCAAGGTCAGTTATTTCTGATAGACTTGATGGAGTTACCCTTTCGAGAGTTTGATGTAATTTTGGGCATGGATTAGTTGACCGAGCATGATAAAAGTTTAAAATGTAGAGCAAGGTAGCTTATGCTCTTTAGGTTGGACGGAGCCAAAGACTTAGTGACTAATGAGATTAGTGATGCTTATCTCGTGTCATTTCTGCGACTATAGCTCGAAGGTTGATTAGTAGAGGCTGTGAAGCCTTCTAAGCTCGTATAGTGGATACAAAGGTAAAAAGTCTGGTATTGGAGGACTTGCGGACTATGAAGGAGTTTCTAGATGTTTCTCCCGAGGAGTTGTTAGGATTTCCCCCAGATCGAGAGTTAGAGTTTGGAATCTAGGTGTTGCGTGTTATGTCTCCGGTAACTATTGCCCCGTTCTGCACTATAACAGCTTAGTTTTTAGTAGTGTCGAAAACAGTGATTTCGGGATCACAACTCCGATGGGTCGAGTCATAAATTTATTTATTTTTAATGTTTATGATGTCATTAGCATCATATTAAACTTTGGTTGGGAAATTTTAACATTTAGAAAGTTAATAGAGTAAAAAGGATTAAATCATAAAAAGGTGCAAAAGTAGAGTTAGGTGATTAAAAGGACTAAACGGGTAAATTAGCCATGGATAATGAGATAGTGGAATATTATGACATTTAGCTGTTAAAGAGAGTGGTTAATTAAGACTAAAAGAGATTAAGAAAGTTTAATTATGAAAGTTACAAAAATTACAAATTTGCCATTACTATATATATGAAAATTAAAGAAAGAAAAATGATAAAAACTCATATTTTCACACATTCTTCTTCAACATTCGACCAAGAGAAGGAAGAATTAGGGTTTTGCATCCTCAGCTTAAAGTTTTGATTTGAGTAAGTAAATGTTAACCTTTTTGGTAATTTTTATGTTTTTGAGTTCGTATTAGCTTAATCTAGCTAACTTGAGAACTAATTTATGAATCTTTCAAATGTTATAAATATTACCATTGTGGAATATGCTTGTTTTGGAAAGCTTTTGAAAGATTTAAATGCTTGATGATTGGGTTGGACCTTTTTGTAAAGTGATTTTTTATGGAATTAGGGTTTAAGAACTAAAATGCTAAAATGGTGAAATTACAAGTATTTGGTATGAAATAATTGCTTGTATGGTGTGAACATATACCCATTGATATTCGAATGGTGTAGGTTTGAAAAGAAAATTGTTATTTTGCATGTTTTGTGTTTAAGGATTAAATTGAATAAAAGTAAAATGTTAGGGGTAAAATCATAATTTTTCCTAAATTGACCAAATTGTGTTAAATGATTTGATTGAGTGATTTGATGTGAGAAATTGGATGAATTGTGGATGTAGACTACGATTGTGCTATAAATCGCAGAAAAGGAAAATTAGCAGAATAGTCCCTAGAGCCTATCCACAACTGTAATCCAGTCCGGTAAGTTCGTAACGTTAAATTCTTAATAATAACTACTTACAACTGTCTTTCTTATGATTGTGGAAAATGAGCAACGAGGATTGGAACGCAAAAGAAAGAGACAACGAGATGAGAATTTTCCTAGCCTTGTGCCAAAGATAGAAAATGGTCCGATGGCTAAGATTTTGCATTTGTTGCGGATTCTTTACAGCATCGTGAGTCACTGTAAAGTGAATAGAATCCAAGATTGGATTACAGGCCCTATGATGGCTAAGATCTATGCTAATTTACATATTATTGTCAACTTAGTAGAGCAGCATCATAGGGAATAGTTATACAATATTAATGGTTGAGGTACCGCATGTGATTCGAGCCCTTGTTAGGTTAGTGTGAGCATCATCATATAATGATAACAAGCATGACCTTAGGGTCAATAGGGAGTATAACGGATATCGAACACTGAAGTACAATTATGTTCTAGCTCGATTGATTTACAAATTTTTACAATATATGCTATTCGGTAAATTGATAAACCTTGCGAACTTATTAAGCTATGAAAGCTTACCTGTGAATTTGTTGTTGTTTTGTATATTCTATTTTTGCTACTTGAAGTTCGGACCATCTTGGACAGATCACACTATCCAGTGGGCTCGTTCGGTAGTATTTACATCACTTGTTTATATGGCATGTACTAGGATGAAGTTGTTTTTGTACTACTTGTATGGGATTATTGAATTCCTTGTTGTGAATGTTAGTTGAATGTTGAACTTAGTTGTGTTTGCTAGTCCAATGTGATATATATACTCAATAAGAAGTATGAAATATCTTGAAACTATGTGCAATGTATTAGCCTAATGTATTTGAAGTTATGCTATGACAAATGGTTGAAAAGTTTGAGTTTATGCATGATTCATTGAATTTTGTTTACTTGTTTCAGTAGAACTAATGCATGTATCGATAGAGGTACAGGGTAGGAAAGAGGTTACATTCTAACTTGCATTGTATCTGTAGTATCAATAGAAGTATCAATAGTTCTGTTCTATAAGGTATCAATAGTTAAGGTACTTGTATTGGTAGAAGTTGCACGGTTAGAATTCTTAGCTCTCTAGAATTTTTAGTATCGGTAAAAGCATGACTTGTTTCGGTAAAAAAGACTCTTGTTTCGGTAAAACTGTTATTTGTACGGTGTACCGATAAAAGTCTGCACTGCTCTTGAATTGCTCACTGAATTGACTACTAGTGGACAAGTATCGATAGAAGTCTCCAAAAATTATGAAAATGACATTTTTACCCTTCTTGAATTGTGATTTCATCTCACTAGTGAATTATGATGTGTTTAATGCATTTCTTTATTAAATTGAGATTAAATGAAATAATACTAAAAAGACAAATAGTTATATATGACCAGAAAGACATCGAAACCTCAATCGGTGACTGTTTCAGGTTTTGAGTGTTACATTTAATGGTATCAGAGCTTTGAGTTTAACCATTTCTTAGACTGTATTGATTGTGTTTATTGATTTAGAAGTACATGCCATATGAACCTGTGATAGAGTAATATATATAGATGGATTCGGTCTAATTACAATTTTTACAGATAATCACAGGATGTCTGACTCAAAAAGAGAAGAAACTAATAAGGTAAACAGTAATATCTTGACTAATGATTCTGCGGCTAGTCATGGTGCATTTATATTACTGATGACAAGAAATGAAGCAAAGAACATGTTCTTCGAGTTGATGGGTCAGTGGTTCACAGAGTTCATGAGAAATAATCCGATGGCACCACCTCTTTCACCCCTAGTTACACAGTCTACTACACGACCAGAAGTACCCCCAACTACACCTCCACCTCCTTCAGTGATGGAACGGTGAAGTCGTATTTCGACGAACAGGGTTAGAAAGTATAAGGTTGAAGAATTTCGAGAAAGTTTAGAAGATGATCCCTCTAAAGATAAATACTGGTTAGAAAATACATTAAGAATCTTGAATGAGATGGCTTGTCCTCTAAAAAGCTACTTGAGGTGCGCTGCTTCGTTACTGAAAGACGAGGCTTATAGTTGGTGGACAATGCTTCTAGTAATGATGCTTGAGAATGAAGTTAATTGGGAATTCTTCCAAACAAAGTTCAAAAAGAAATATGTCAGCAAATGATACCTAGATAAAAAGAAGAAATAATTTTTAAAATTGAGGTAAGGAAACAAAACAGTGGCAGAATATGAGGGAGAATTTGTGCAACTTAGTAAGTATGCTTGGGAGATTGTATCGACAGATGAGGCGATGTGTGTTCATTTTGAAGATGGACTGAATGACGAGATCAAGCTGATAGAGCTTAAAAGATGGAAAAAAAATTACAATAACAAGAGGTAAAGAGAGAAGAGGTTTTAAGAGTCCAAAAAGAAGAATATCACTAGAACTTTTTCTATGCCACCGTCGAAGAAATTCAGGGAAAATGAAACTCGCGAGGTAGTCTCTTTTGGATTTCTAAGTAGGAGTAGGTCAGGAATGCACCTAATCCACCATGCGATCATTATTGGAAGGTACCATGCTGTCTAGTGCCGAAAGATGAAAGGAGCTTATTATCGATACGGGGGTATAAATCATTTTATCAGAAACTGCCCGATGACTTCAAAAGTGAAAGAGGAATAGAGTGTGAAACCCCCTATTACCCCACAGAAAGGTCGACGCCCGGACAGAGCATCAGTACAGGTGAAAATTGAGGCGATAACATGAGTAACGTAAAAATATGAGGTCTGAGCACCTACATGGACATATACCATTAGAGCTAGAGAAAAGGCTATCGCTCCTGATGTTGTGATCAGTATATTCCATCTTTTTAATGATATTGTATGTGTTTTGATTTATCTAGGGTCAACTCATTCATATATTTGCACTACCTTAGCAACTGATAACAATCTGTTAGTCGAGTCAACTAAATTTGATGTTCAAGTCACAAATTTGTTGGGTCATAATGTTATTGTTAATCTGGTATGTCGTAAATGTCCACTAAAGTCTAGGGCTATGAATTTCCTGCTGACCTAATGTTATTACCATTCACCGAGTTTGATGTGATTTTAGGTATGGACTGGTTATCTGAAAGGTTGATTTGAAATGCCCAACAAGTGAAGTGATCATAGTTGAGTTTGATAAATTGAATAACGGAACTAGAGTAATTTCAGCTATCTCAGCGCATAAAATGGTTCGTAAGGGTGGTGAAGCATTCCTGGCATACATACTCGACACCCGGGATTCAGGGGCAGAGTTGAAGTAGGTACCAATTATTAATGAGTTTACAGATGTGTTTCTAAAGGAATTACTGAGTTTACCACCAATCAGAGAAGTAGGACATTGATTTGTTACCTAGCACCACATTGATTTTGATTCCACCATATAAATGACACCGACAAAGTTGAAAGAATTAAAGGCTCAGTTGTAATAATTGTTAGATAGAGGTTTCATACAATCGAGTGTGTCGCCTTGGGTTGCACCTATATTGTTTGTGAAGAAGAAAGAGGCTCGATGAGGATGTGCATAGGTTACAAATAGTTGAACAAGGTGACAATAAAGAATAAGTACTTATTGCCTCGTATTGAAGACTTATTTTATCAGTTGAAAGGTACAACTGTATTTTCCAAGATAGATCTCTGGTCAGGTTACTATCAGATGCAAGTGAAAGATTACGACGTGATGAAAACAACATTCAGAACCGGGTATGAACATTATGAGTTTTTGGTAATGTCGTTCGGGTTGACAAACGCCCTAGCAGCATTTATGGATCTTATGAACCGCGTGTTCTAGCCTCAGTTAGATAGACTTATTGTTGTATTTATCGATGACCTACTAATTTATTCCAGAACATACTCAGCATTTGAGAGAGATATTACAGATTTTACGAGAAAAACAATTGTACGCGAAATTCAGCAAATGCGAGTTCTAGCTTCGAGAGGTTAGATTTTTGGGACATGTAGTATCCGCAAAAGGAATACGAGTTGATTCGAGCAAATTTTCAACTATTCTCGATTGGAAGGTTTCTAAGAATGTTTCTGAGGTACGTAGCTTCCTGGGTTTAGTAGGTTATTACCGTCGGTTTGTGAAAAACTTCTCTGTTATAGCTTTGCCGATAACAAATTTGCTACAGAAGAGCATTCAGTTTGTTTGTTAGAGAAGTATCATTAGAGTTTTGATCAGCTTAAGAAGTTGTTAACGAAAGCTTCAGTACTAATGCAGCCTGAATCGAGAAAGGAATTTGTTGTTAATAGCGATGCGTCATTGAATGGTTTGGGTTGTGTTTTGATGCAAGTCGGGAAAATAATAGCTTATGTCTCTCGATAGTTAAAGTCACATGAAAGAAACTATCCAACTCATGACCTAGAATTAGCTGTCATAGTCTTTGCATTAAAGATTTTGAAATACTTGATGACACAGAAGGAGCTGAACTTGAGACAACGTTGATGGTTAGAACTATTAAAAGATTATGACCTTGTGATTGGTTATCATCCGAAAAAGGCTAATATAGTTTTAGATGCCTTGAGTCGAAAATCATTGTTTGTGTAACACACAAAACCCGAGAACCATCGTCGGTTAAGGTTTCGGTGTCTTACTATTCTTTTATCATTGTTCATCTTTACATAATATGATTAGAATACTTGTATCTATAGAAGTTGCAGGGTAGGACTTCTTAGCTCTCTAGAGTTTTTAGTATCAATAGAAGCATAACTAGTTTTGGTAGAAGTTACACTTGTATCGATAGAACCATCACAAATATCGGTAGAAGTCTGGACTATTTCCAAATCGCCGATTTGTTGAACATTGACAATATACATACAAGAAATATTAAGTAAAATTTACATTACGAACTTACCGGACTAACTTGTAGTTACAATTAGACTTTAGGGACTACTCCGCTAATTTCTCTTTTTTGCGATCAGAAGCACGATCATAGTCTACATCCACAAATCATCCAATTCTCACATTAAATCACATAATTGAGTCATTCAAAAAAATTTATTCCTTTTGGGGGAAATTATAATTTTACCCCTTATATTTTCCTTTTATTCAATCTAGTCCTTTCAACACAAAACATGCAAAATAACAATTCTCTTACATAACCAACCTTCACCTAATTCTCTAGGGTATTTACCCACCCTTTCGCACATTCAATTGCACAACAATGCATGCAGTTTCATCATTTTCACATTTTAGTCCCTAAACTTTAATTTCATCAAAAATCTCTTTACAAAAAGATCTAACCCAAGTATCAAGCATTCAAATCTATAAAGAGCTTTCAAGAAAAAAGTATTTTCAACAATGGCAAGTTTTATAACATTTGAAAGATTCACAAATTAGTCCTTACACAAGCTAGATTAAGATGATACGGACTCAAAAACATAAAAATCACTAAAAACGATCAAGGTTTACTTACCAAAATCAAAACTTGAAGTTAGCAAAAGAAACCCTAACTTCCCTTATGTTTGGCGTGAGGAAGAAGATGATAGGATGCAATTTTGGTGAAAATTTTCTTTTTAAATTCATTAATTTAATATATATATATATATATACTAAATGGTAATTTTGTAAATTTTGAGACTTTCATCATTAAGCTTTAATTAATCACTTTTAATCTTAATTAAACCTATTTTCTCTTAATAAAAATCATGATAATCCACCAACTAATAATTCTTTGGTTAATTTATTCATTTGATCCTTCTAATCAACCATCTCTAATTTTACACCTCTTTTATACTCAATTAACTATTTAAACATTAAAATTTCCTCACAAACTTTTAGTACGATACTAACGAAGTCATAAATATTCAAATAAATAAATTAATGACTTGACTCGTCGAAATTGTGATCCCAAAATCACTGTTTCTGACACCACTAAAAATCGAGCTGTTATAATTTGCATTGAGAGCAATGAATGCTCATTTGGCGTTAGAAAATGATGGTTCTATTACCGCTGAGCTCAGGACAAGACCATTATTTTTGCAGCAGATTTGAGAGTTACAGAAAAACGATCCAAAGCTTGTAGCTAAGAAAGAGCAGATACAGAGTGAAGGACCACAGGGTTTACAATTGACACGGATGGTATGATGTATTTTAGAGGTAGAGTGTGTGTTCCTAACGATTCAGATTTGAGACGAGGCATTCTGACAGAAGCTCACAGTAGTACTTATTTCATACATCCATGGAGTGTGAAAATGTATAATGACCTGAAGAAGATGTTTGGTGCCTAGGTATGAAGCAAAAAATATTTGAGTTCGTGACTAGATGTCTGAAATGGCAGCAAGTAAAAGCTAAGCATCAGGTACCGTCGAGATTGTTACAGCCTATTACCATCCTGGAGTGGAAATGGGAGCGTGTCACTATGGACTTTGTTATGAGATTACCGGTAACACCGAGGAAGAAAGATTTGATCTGGGTAATTATTGACTGATTGAAGAAGTCAGCTAACTTTATCCTTATCCGGTAGATTATCCACTTAAGAAGTTGGCTGAGTTATACGTATCTGAGATCGTATGACTGCATGGGGTACCGGTATCTATTATCTCTGAAAGGGATCCACGTTTTATCTCGAGCTTCTGGGGTAAGCTACATGAAGCTTTAGGAACTAGGTTGAATTTTAGCACTGCATATCATCTGCAGACAGATGGCCAGTTAGAGCAAATGATACATATTTTGGAGGATATGTTGTGATGTTGTATACTTGAGTTCGAGGGTAGTTGGGAGAAATACCTACCGTTGGTAGAGTTTGCTTATAACAACAACTATTAGTCCAGTATTAAAATGGCACCCTTTGAGGCATTATACAGTAGAAAATGTAGAACACCTTTGTATTGGTCAGAGTCAAGCGAGCCTAAGTTGGTTGGGATCAACTTGATACATGAGACCAAAGACAAAGATCAAGTAATTCGTGGTTGTATAAAAGCAGCGCATGATCTACAAAAGTCTTACGCAGATTTAAAAAGGAAAGATATAGAGTTTGTCGTCAGAGATCTAGTTTTCCTGAGAGTTTCACCTTGGAAGAAGGTGTTATAGTTTGGTAGAAAGGGCAAGCTGAGTCCGCGGTTTATTGGGTCGTATGAGATCCTTGAGAGGGTTGGTCTTATAGCTTATAAGTTGGCATTACCACCGGAACTTGAGAAGATTCATAACGTGTTTAATGTTTCGATGTTGAGACAGTACAGATCAGATCCTTCTAATATAATTACTCCCTGTAAGGTTGAGATACAACCAGATTTGTCGTATCCAGAAGAACCGGTCAGAATCTTGGCTCGTGAGGTAAAAGAATTACGGAATAAAAGGGTACCACTGATAAAAGTTCTATGAAATCGTCATGGTTTGGAAAAAGCAACTTAGGAGACAGATGCTTTTATGAGATCACAATACCCTAACTTGTTTATTAGTAAGAAATTTCGGGACGAAATTTCCTAAAATGAGAGTTGTAATAGCCCGATTTTCAGTGGTGTTGGAAACAGTGATTTTGGGATCACAACTCCAATGAGTCGAGTGGTAAATTTATTTATTTTTAATGTTTATGATGTCATTAGCATCGCATTAAACTTTGGTTGGGAAATTTTAACAATTAGATAGTTAATAGAGTTGAAAGGATTAAATCGTAAAAAGATGCAAAAGTAGAGTTAAGTATTAGAAGGACTAAACGGGTAAATTAGCCATGGATAATGAGATAGTGGAATATTATGACATTTAGGCATTAAAGGGAATGATAATTAAGAATAGAGATTAAGCAAGTTTAATTATGAAAGTTACAAAAATTACAAATTTGCCATTACTATATATATGAAAATTAAAGAAAGAAAAATGATAAAAACTCATATATTTTCACACCTTCTTCTTCAACATTCGACCAAGAGGAGGAAAAATTAGGGTTTTACATCCTAAGCTTGAAGATTTTATTTGAGTAAGCAAATGTTAATTGTTTTTGGTAATTTTTATGTTTTTGAGTTCATATTAGCTTAATCTAGCTAACCTGAGGACTAATTTGTGAATCTCTCAAATGTTATAAATCTTACCATTATGGAATATTCTTGTTCTTGAAAGCTTTTGAAAGATTTGAATGCTTGATGATTGGGTTGGACCTTTTTGTAAAGTGATTTTTTATGGAATTAGGGTTTGAGGACTAAAATGCTAAAATGATGAAATAACATGTATTTGGTATGAAATAATTGCTTGTAGGGTGTGAACATATACCAATTGATGTTCGGCTGGTGTAGGTTTGAAAAGAAAATTGTTATTTTGCATGTTTTGTGTTTAAAGACTAAATTGAATAAAAGTAAAATGTTAATGGTAAAATTGTAATTTTTTGAAAATGACCAAATTGTGTTAAACGATCTGATATAGTGATTTAATATGAGAAATTGGATGAATTATGGATGTAGACTACGATCGTATCGCAGATCACAGAAAAGGGAAATTAGCAGAATTGTCCTTAAAGCCCATCCACAACTGCAATCCAGTCCGGTAAGTTCATAACGTTAAATTCTTAATAATATCTGCTTATAATTGTCTTTCTTATGATTGTAGAAAATGAGCAACGACGATTGGAACACGAAAGAAAAAGACAACAAGATGAGAATTTTTCTAGCCTTGTGCCAAAGATAGAAAATAGTCTGATGGCTAAGATCCTGCATTTGTTGCGGATTTTTTACAGCATAGACTCCAAGATTGGATTACAAGCCGTATAATGGCTGAGATCTATGCTAATTTGCATATTCTCGTCAGCTTAGTGTAAGTAGCATCGTAGGGAACAGTTATACCGTATCGATAGTTGAGGTACCGCATGTGATGCGAGTCCTTGTCCTTAGTGTGAGTAGCATCCTATACTAGTAGCAAACATGATCTTAGGGTCAATAGGGAGTAAAACGGATATCGAACACTGAAGTACAGTTATATTCTGGCTCGGTTGATTTACAGATTTTCACATTATATGCTATTTAGTAAATTGATAAACCTTGCGAACTTATTAAGCTATGGAAGTTTACTTGTGAATTTGTTGTTGTTTTGTAAATTCTATTTTTGCTGCGTGAAGTTCGGACCATCTTGAAGAGATTATACTATTCGGAGGGCTCGTTCGGTAGTATTTATATCACCTGGTTATATGGCATGTACTAGGATGAAGTTGTTTTTGTACTACTTGTATGGGATTATTGAATTCCTTGTTGTGAATGTTAGTTGAATGTTGAACTTAGTTATGTTTGCTAGTCTAATGTGATATACATACTCAATAAGAAGTATGAAATGTCTTGAAACTATGTGCAATATATTAGCCTAATGTATTTGAAGTTATGCTATAATAAATGTTTGAAAGGTTTGAGTTTATGCATAATTCATTGAATTTTGTTTACTTGTTTTGATAGAACTCGTGCATGTATCGATAGAAGTACAGGGTAGGAGAGAGGTTACATTCTGACTTGCATTGTATCTGTAGTATCAATGAAGTATCGATAGTTTTGTTCTCTAAAGTATCGGTTGTTAGGGTACTTGTATCGGTAGAAGTTGCAGGGTTAGAATTCTTAGCTCTTTGAAGTTTTTAGTATCGGTAGAAGCATGACTTGTTTCGGTAGAAGAGTCTTTTGTTTCGGTAGAAGAGTCTCTTGTTTCGGTAAAACTGTCACTTGTATCGATAGAAGTCTTACTGTTCTTAAATTTCTCACTGACTTGATTACTATCGATACTTCTCCAGCAAGTATCGATAGAAGTCTCCAAAAATTATGAAAATGACATTTTTACCCTTCTTGAATTGTGATTTCATCTTATTAGTTAATTATGATGTGTTTAATGCATTTCTTTATTAAATTGAGATTAAATGAAATAGTACTAAAAAGACAAACAATTATACATGACCGAAAAGACACAGGAACCCCAATCGGTGACGGTTTTGGGTTTTGGGTGTTACATGCGTGGTATCGATTGAGTTGAAATAATTGAAGACTTAATTGCTAAAGTAGCTTGAGCGCGATTTTATACGCCCTAGTGTGTCGCCATGGAGAGCACTAGTGTTATTTTTTTGAAAGAAGGTTGGGTCGATGAGATTGTGCATTGATTATCGTCAGCTCAATAAGGTAACAGTGAAGAACAAGTACTCACTTTCGATGATTGATGACCTGTTTGACCGGTTGATAAGTGCTTGCATGTTTCCTAAGATTGATTTAAGATTGGTGTACCATTAGTTGAAAGTTAATGAGAAGGATATCCTGAAGATAGCTTTTAGGACTAGATATGGCCATTATGAGTTCCTAGTGATGCCATTTAGGCTTACAAATGCTCTTGCAGTCTTCATGGATTTGATGAACCGTATCTTTCAACCCTACTTTGATCATTTTGTGATGGTATTTACTGATGATATATTGGTGCATTCTTAATCTGAGGATGAGCATGATCACCATCTCTGAGTTGTGCTTCAGACCTTTCGAGAGAGATAACTTTTTGCAAAATTTAGTATGTGTGAATTTTGGCTTTTCAAAATGGCCTTTTTAGGTCATATTATCGTGGCGGATGGTATTCGAGTTAATTCGCAGAAGATTCAGGCAATGATGGATTAAAAGCCACCTCATAATGTTTTTGAAGTTTGTAGTTTTTTGGGTCTCGTCGAGTATTATTGACGGTTTGTTAAAGGTTTTCGATAATTGCTACTTTGTTGACCAAGTTACTGCAAAAGGGAGTTCCATTTGAGTGGAACGAGAAACGCCAACGGAGTTTTGATCAACTTAAGGCAATTTTGACAGAGGCACCAATTTTGACCCAATCGAAGTCAGGCAAAGACTATGTAGTGCTCAATGATACATCCTTGAATGGACTTGCTTGCATTCTTATGCAAAAAGGTAAGATAGTCGCTTATGCATCTAGGTAGCTTAAGCCGCATGAGCATAACTACCTTACCAAAGATTTGGAGTTAGCAGTAATGGTTTTTGTATTGAAGATTTGGAGGCACTATCTCTTTGGGGAGAAGTGTTATATCTATACCGACTACAAGATTCTTAAGTATTTGCTCACCAATAAGGAGCTACATTTAAGGCAGTGTTGATGGATCGAGCTGCTTAAGGACTATGATTGCGTCATTGACTATCATCCAGGTAAAGCTAATGTGGTAGCGGATGCATTGAGTCGTAAATCAGTGGTAGCGTTGCGAGCGATATTTATGAGTTTGAGCTTGTCAGAGCACAGTGGTTTATTAGTTGAGCTTCAGGTTGAACCGATGTTGGTGCGAGAGGTAAAAGAGGCGTAAAAGTATGATGATAGTTTGGTCCCTAAAGTAGATAAAGTGAGGTGAGAAGAAGCATCAGGCTTTAAGTTGCAAGATGGTGATGTATTGTATTTCAAAGGGCAACTTTGTGTTCCAATAGGTGAGCTAAGGGATAAAATCCTTCGTGAGGCACATAGTAGTCCGTTTATGATTCACCCAGGTAGTAACAAGATGTATCAGGATCTTCGTCCATTTTATTGGTGGTTAAGGATGAAGAGACATGTGTCAAAGTTTGTGACTTGATGCTTAGCTTGTCAATAGGTGAAAGCAGAGCATCAATTTCCTTTAGGTCTTCTTTAGCCTATCCAGATTCCGTAGTGGAAATGAGATAGAGTCACTATGGATTTTATGACTGGTTACCTATGTCTCAGTGTAGACACGATTCAATTTTGGTAATCGTGGATAGATTGACAAAGACTACACATTTTTTGCCAGTGCACATAGACTTCACTCTCAAGAGGTTGGCTAGATTGTATATTGATGAGATAGTGAGGCTTAACGGGGTGCAGACTTTGATTATTTTAGATAGAGATCCGCGATTCACTTTGAGATTTTGGAGAGCCCTTCGTAAGGCGTTGGGTACTCGCCTACACTTCAGTATAACTTTTCATTTGTAGGTTGATGGTCAGTCAAAATGAGTCATTCAAATTCTCGAGGATATGCTCCGTTGTTGTATTATTGAGTTTGAGGGAGGTTAGGAGAAGCACCTTTCCTTGGTCGAGTTCACATATAACAATAGTTATTAGTCTAGCATTTAGATGGCTCCTTTTGAGGAATTATATTATCGTAAGTGTAGGACTCCATTGTGTTGGATAGAGCTTAATAAGAGGAAGATTGTTTGTTCGCAGTTGATCAGAGAGATTGGGGATAAGGTTCGGAAGATCCAGGATAATTCGAGAGCAGTTTTCGATTGTCAGAAGTCATATGCAGATTTGAAGCGCAAGGAGATAGAGTTTGCGGTGAGCAATAAGATCTTCTTTAAGGTTTCACCTTAGAAGAAAGTTTTGCTCTTCAGACGCCAAGGGAAGTTGAGTCTTAAGTTAATTGGAACTTATGAAGTTCTAGAAAGAGTTGGACCAATGTCATATCGGTTAGCCTTGCCACTAGAGTTGGAGGGTATTCATAATGTATTCCACGTGTCATGCTTAGGAGGTACGATTCCAATCTTTCCCATATCTTACCGCTTGAGCATATTGAGATAAGTCCAGACTTGTCATATGAAGAAGAGCCGATTCAAATTTCGGGATATCAAAGAGCCTAGGAAGAAGATGATCCCCTTAGTAAAGGTTTTATGGAGGAATCACGGAGCTAAAGAGGCGACATGGGAGCTAGAGGATTCCATGAAATTACAGTACCCGCACCTTTCTTATTCAGGTAAATTTCGAGGATGAAATTTCTTTTAAGGAGGGGAGAGTTGTAACAACCTAAATTCTCGAGTCTATCCCAGATTAGCGATAGATAAATTTATTTAGGGATCGAGTTTTATTAGAATTAATTTGGATGAATTTTAGACCTTTTTATAAGAAATTAAGGATGTTGGGAAGCTTGTGCGAAGTGGAGGGAAGATGGATGGCTAATTTGGTGATTTTACCAGTTTTGAATAAAAATCTTCTCTCAATTAATGGGAAAAGATTGTTCGGTAGATTGAGGTAACGGATAAAGTTTATTTGTCCCCATTTTCCCTATATTATAATCACCCTATTTTTCTTTCTTTTTCTTCATTTTCATAGCTTTTACATACTTTTTTCTACATTTCTTCACTTTTTTTTCTTTCTTCCATCTATTTTCCTTAGTAAGCCGTGTAAAGGGAGATAGATTTGACTGAGTTTTCTCACCATTTTCATCCTCCAAATTTCAAAGAAGGTAATGGTCTTGATCTAACCTTTTAAAGTTCCATAGAAAAATCTATGTTCTTCAAGGATGAAGGTGGAGGTTATTAGGTGTTTGGGAGGGTTTTTGAGGAAGTCTCTACCCATCTTCTCATATTTTTATTTAAAACATGTATTTTTACATCCTATAAACCTTTAGTTATGTGGGAAATCTTGTATGATGCATGGTTAATCGTTAAAGAAGGTGGTGAATCTTCTAAAGCTAAGGGTAAAGACAAAGTGGTGGTGAGCTAGGCAAGAAGCTTTGTTGGTGTTCTTCCATCAAGGTGGTACCCTTTAACTTTCCTATGCTTCTTGATAAGTCATAAATATTATTCTTGTGTCATTATGTATGCATGTTGTATTCCTTTGTGTGGAAATCATGTTTGGATGATTAAAATGAAGCTAAAAAGTTAGTGGTGAAATTTGCCAGAAACAAATTATTACATGAGTAGTAAGTTTGAAAATTCGTCATAAATTCCATAAAAATAATTAGGAAGTGATCTATATATCATTGTAACTATCATTCAGTCTAGTTTCGTTTAGAACAAATGGAGATAAATTTTGATTTTTATTTTAAAATATATGAATTTTTTTAGTGTTGAAAAGTCATAAAAATCTGGCAGCGAAATTTTTATAAAACAGATTTAGCATTGACTCTGAAAAATCACTAAAACTTTCAAAAGATAAAATAGGAAGTGAGTCTTATATCTCTATAACTGTATGGAAGTCTAGTTTCATTTAAAACAAACGGTGCTCGATTTAGAGCTATAATTTTTTAATGAGCAAAGGTCAGAATGTCAAGGCAGCAGACTACCATATTTCATTAGTTAATATTTTAGCCAAAATGATAAGCAAGTTGAAACGAGTATGAGACTCGAATGTCATGGTTTTATATTTGTGATTATATGTTTGATGCTTTGTTTGGGCTCAACCTTCAGGCTCTAACCTAACTAGCGGTCATGAGTGCCACTCAAAATAACACTACAAACACCCGAGACTATTTGACTTGCGGCCATGAGTGGCGTGGGACTATCTGGATACCCGATTATTTGAGCAGATGTGCAATCTAACAAGTTTGACAAGTTTGATATGCAACTGATTTGGTTATGTAGATTGAGATGACTCATGATTTGATTATGCGATACTCATGCCATGCTTTTATGTATACATTTGATTTGCATGCTTATATTTATGAATTGCTTGAAGTATGGTAAATTAGTTGTGTACCACTAAGCCTGTAAAGCTCAGTCTTCGAATTGTTTTCATTTCCAGATTAGTAAACTTTTGTTCGTGTTCGTGGAGCATCATCTACGAGGGACTTCTATCAGCACGTATACAGAGTACAATACCTTATCTGGTAGTAGACATTGTATTCCTAAGGCCTTACTTGTATTTTGTAAGTCTGTAACTCAATTATTGTTTTGGTTATTTTAACTATTTTTATATACAATGATATTGGAGCTCCACATATTTTGTATGACTACTTTTATTACTATTTTCAATATAATTATGTATGGTATTTTCTCTTAAATAAAATGTATTTCAATGTTTTAAATTATTTGAAAATTTTGTTGGGTTGCTTCGGTGGTCCGATGTAGCGCCTTATTCTTTGGGTACTCCGTATTTGGGATTAACGTGTTACAAAACCTCTAATCCCAGCAAGGCGATACGGATCCAATATTGATCTATCAATATTGAACTTGAGAAAACTCAACTGAGGAGATCTCCATTGTAGTACATTTCCACCCCTCACTTATTTTCCTTGATGGATAGAAATTGGACGAGGATCGAAAGAATCCTCCAGCTTACAAGGCCATTTTGCAAAGCACTACCACGTCAATCTCGAAATTGCCAACTCCACAAACTGCATCGAATCCAGTGTTTTCTGGCCAAATACCATATTGTATGTATATGATTAATGATTAGAGGGGTAAATGAGTTTAATCAAACTTGAGAGACTTAAACTTGACTCAAAATTTAGGATTCAAATTTTAACTCAAGCTCAAATAAGCCTCACTTTCAAAACTTGAGCTTTATTTTTTATAAAGATCAATTTCCTAGTAAAAAATTATCTTGATTCTCATTCTCGATTATTTGTGCTCGAATTCGAGTTGAGAGTGAAAATTTTGGATACTAATTAAAAAAACTCTAATAGATTAATAAACAAATTACAAATTAACATACTCAAAACCGACTTGCTTAATAGTTGATTACCATCAATGATAATAGTTGATTACGATAAATGAGAGCTAAACTTCGATAAGATTTTCTATGGTTTGGGGTTCTATATGCATAACTGGTTATAATAAAAACGTAAATTTAGTATTTTTCCAATTAAATATAAATATGAAAATGCTTATTAATTTACTACTGAAAGCGAAAGGTTATTTCTTTTGGAAGAAAATGATAAGTTGAAGATACAAAATATAAGAATTTGTTTATGGAATGGAATCAATTAATGTGCCCAAAGATTTCCTTTGGTTCAGCGTTTTGCTGCGGGAAGGCATGATTAGAGTACTTTTTTTTTTTTTCACTTCAAACACACTGAATGTTGTTTAAATGGATTGGTGCAATGAAGTTGGACATTTCAAATCTCACTGAATGGTCAGCCTGTGGACTGAAGCTTGGACCTCCAGAATAGGACAATGAAAAAACAAGATTTTTTATTTGATAATAATGACCATACTTTTATCTATGATTTCCTTTTTTTTTATCCTTAAAAGTTGAATCATTGTTTACCCAACCTTATTTGTTTTCATTATTGAAGGTTTTTCCTTGCTCTGTTGCTCAATTCATGGTTGTGGTTGCCACTTTATTCAAGCATTAAAGGTTAGTTTTTCATGTATTTAGGCATTGTTTACATAATATTCATGATTTAGATAATTTTTGTTGTTGTGTTTATGATTTTTTTTTTTTTATCTTGTTTTTCTCTATTGATTTTATTCTAATTTTGTTGGTTTTTATTGTTTGTTTCTCTGGTTTGCTGCTATGCTATTTTGATCTGCACACTGCCTTTCAGTTTCTTAGTTCTATTGGTCAAATTCATATTTGACACTTTCTCGAGCATAAACCCGAGGTGCTCCTCCAACATCACTATCTCATTAGCCAATCCAAGCTCTTAAAATAAAGGAACCAAACAATATGGCAAACAAGTTCTTTACGTGTAGAATGGCTAGCTAATTAGAATTTAGAAACCACACTACCTTTGACGCTGACGTTGAAAAAAAACATGGAAAGTTCGATTAGTTAGAACCTTCAACCTCTGTTAAATGCCAACAAATTATAATTTCTTTAATGACATATATTTCATGTCATCATGATAATCATTTCATGTTAAATAGTCAAAGGTTTCTTAAGCTTTAACTTATTCAATCCCATGCATAGATACGTACATAATCTCTAAACAAATGTGTGGATGTAAATATACCATGATATCTTAAGATATATGGTTGTTTGTATGTGTTATAATGGTGATCTTCAAATCATGCTTATTATGATATATATTTATGGTTTTATGTCGGTTGACATTTAAAATCGAAAAATAATACATGGTAAATGTAGAAGGTCCAATTTGTCGGGGCTCGAAACTCAAACTCAAAATAAAACAAAAATGAACATTTTAAAATAAAATTTATTTTAGTTTAAATGTCCATTTACATTCAAATTAAAAAAGCCCAAAATTACAAAGTAAGCCCAATACCCGTACAAACCCAACAAGCCCAATGCAAAAAAAAATTGAAACCCTAAATGTTTAGGGTCTTCAGCGCCGCTTAGCTCCTCTCCATGTCAGCAGAGCGCCCCTTCATCTACCACCACGCTTCTTGCACAGCCCAGCCACTAAACGCTCGTCTGCCATCGCCGTCGGACCTGTACCAAAGAGAAACAAACAGAGACAAAAGCAAAGAACAAATAGGAAGAAACAAAATGAAATCATTGTAACAATGGCTATAAAAAGCCAGACATTTCTCTTTGTATTTTTTTTACCCACAATATATATCAGAAAACATACATTCGGAATACAATTTTCGGTTCAAGGTATATTATATACATATATACTTACATCTTATATTATTCTGTTATTTCTATTCTTTTTTTTTGAAACAATTTTAAACTAATAAAATACAAAACAAAAGGGAAACAAGGTTAGGGTTCATAACTGGGGAGCCATCGTCGTCATCGTCGCAAACGGAGTCCCTCCGAACTCATCTATGTTCGTGAAGGGCTCCGAAACAGGGTATTTATTTAAATAAAAAAAAAAAGGGTTCATAGAAGGCAGATTTTTAGGGTTCATAGAAGACAGATTTTAAAAAAAAAACATATAAAATCAAACCTTTCGGTTCCTTTGCAAAGATCTGAGCTCGATCTTTTTATATCTGAGCCCAGATCTAGTTTTTAAGAAAGAAAAGCAAAAAAAAAAAAAGAGTTTTTCCTTACCTGACGCTGTGCGTGGCGGTGCCGGCGACGTCAGAAGGCGGCGGATCGAACCAAGGGCCGACGAATGAACGGATGTGAGAGCGTTTTAGAGAAAAAGGAAAAGAGCAGCAATTTTTTTTTTTTTTTTGAAAAAAGAATGGAAAATCAAATGTTTAGCAAAAATTTCGGTTTCAAATATGTGTTTTGAAACTATGCCGTTTTGGCATGAGGCTGCAGGCTTTAAAACACTACCATTCTGGTAACAGATTTTGGAGGAATAAATGGAAAATTGCCCAGCAGAGTCCCTATACGTTTTTACTTCTTTTAAATTTGCCCTTTTGCCTTATTATTATTATTATTTAAAAAAAAAAAAATCTAACCATTCGATTATTATATTTTTCTAAATTAATCTTCACTTTACTGTTTTAATAATGTTTTACAATAATAGGGGAATTTCCCATTTGGCACCCTTGTTTTTTTAATTGTTTTAGTTTTATTTTTTCAAAATTCTCTTTTTTTAAAACCTTTTAATTTTTTTTATAATTACCATTTTGATTCTTATATTAATCCCTTTGTTTTCAAATTGGTTTCAGTATGTTTTTTACTTTTGAACTTTTAAATATTTTAAAATTTGTGTTATTGTTTTATTTTATTTTATTTTGTGTATTAATTGTGTATGTATTATTGTTCCATTTCATAGTGTATTACTTAGCTATTATGCATGTTGCATCATCATTATTAAATTATAAATCGTGCCCATAAAATTTTTATAAGAAATATTTTTGTGTTTCAACATCATCAATTTTCAAAAAAATATAAGAAGATGTTCATTATTTTGTGACTTGAAAAATCATATCTTAACTTACTAGGTACGGTTTTTATACGATTTTTTTTGGAATCAAAATAATTGAACATTCTTCTTTCATTTTATAAAAAAAAAATATTTTTATAATAAAACATGAGATTTTAAAAATTGGAATACTTGTTATTTTTGTAAATTTGAGGTGTCGTACCCTAACTCACTAGACTTGATTTCCTTTCTTGATTTTTAAAATAACGAGCATTCCTCATAAAGTTCGACTTTTGAAATAATATTAAATCTATCAATCATGCATTTAAGGATCGTATTTTTTTATTCACCCTCGAGTTTTCAAATTTTCAACAATTAACCCCTTTTAAAATCGACTTGGTACCGATTTTGGGCGTGTAAGGGTGCTAACTCTTCCTTGCACGTAACCGACTCCTGAACTTGATTTCTGGATTTCGAAGACCAATTTGTTTTTTACAAACTTAAATGTTTTAAGGTGTTCCAATCACACCTAATAAAAATGATTGGTGGCGACTCTCATTTTTCGATTTAAAAATTTAAAAGTTCGAAACTCGTTTCAAAAAAACGTTTCGACAGCTTGACAACTCCACTGAGGATTAATAAGAGAGTCAAGCTGAAATTCTATTTTTCTTGGGTCTTTTTTGTTAAAAAAACTCGGTTTAAATTAATTTGCGATCCTTTGCATTTTCTATGCGTTACTGTGTTAATATTCTTGCTAGTATATGTTCGCATCCATTTGCATTTTACAAAGCCTTTAAGTGGAAGTGACGAGCTATTCCTTCGTGAGGTTTTCATCTCCGTTTAGGATAGTGAATCACTTTCGGGATTACATCCGTACCTATGTTTTCGTGAAGTTTTCACTTCCGTGCAAACATATGAGAAATGTGTCCCCCTAAATCAAACTCGTCCGTATGAGCCTATAATGGGTGAGGATCGAGGAATCTGTTGGTTTAGGTACCTTTACTTTAGAACTCAAACCACATATAGTAAGCCTTAAGCGCCCGCCTTAAGATAAAACTCCACCGAAATATTAGCAATTTCCCAAGACGAATATAGGTTTCTTGTTTTATGTGTATTTTGTTGTTGAAATTTATGACAATTGTACTGACTTGTTTTATTTTGCTTCTTGCATTACATTCTCACACTAGAAAAAGGTATTGATTTAAGTTCAATTACTAATAGAGAATCTATCATGGAGAGGAGGTATCTTGATGAGGTAGAGGATAATGTGGTTGTGCGTATGTGGTTGGAGAATAGACAGCGCGAGAAAGGAGATAGCTTGGTAGAGGAGCACGTATCAGATTTTTGGGACTATACAAGAATAATCATGACTCAGAACAGTTTGCAAGAGTTAAAGGAAATATGGGACCAATGGGGAGATGAGATGAGCAAACCTTCTACCATGAGTACGGGGATCTTCTATACTTGCATGAGGTTAAGATTGACAAACATTTGCTACGAGCTCTCAGGTAGCATTGGAACCCGGCCTATAGCTGCTTTACCTTTGGAAATGTAGACTTGGTACCCATAATAGAAGAGTGCACGGCATTGCTTCGTTGCCAGAGGATCCAAGTTAATAAGGCTTATTCGAGGGTCCTTAATGTCCCGACTTTTCTCAAGCGGTTGATGAACATTACGGGGATGTGTAAGGATTGGGTTTCTACACAGATTAAGGTGAAAGGCAACCATAAGTGCATCACTTGGAAGAGCTTGCGAGATTTGATCCTAGCACATCCGGATGCAAGAAAGAAAGTTGACATTTTTGCCTTAAGTTTGTACGGCTTGATGGCATTGGGGCATATAGAAGGTGCAGTTACCGACCTATTCGATCGTCTCGACAAAAGAGTTACTCCCCTTTCGACGATTCTGGCCGAGACTTTCAGATCCTTAACCGCTTGCCGAAGAGAAGGAAAGGGAAGATTCATCGGTTGGGCACAGTATTGTTGGTATGGTTTCATAGCCACTTATGGAAAATGGAGAAGGCCTCTCACCGAGTATTCTTAAAAAGTCATTCCCCATTGAAAGAGTTCGTGACCACACCAAGGCGAGAAGATATATCCAAAGAAAAATGGTTGGCAATCCTTAAGAGTCTCCAAGATGAGGACGTGGAATGGCGAGCACCTTGGTTCATTCCCAATGAGATAATTTACCGATGTGGAGACTTTGATTGGGTTCTATTGGCCGGAATATAGGGAGCTGTAGGATATGCTCCTTTACTCGTGTTAAGACAATATAGATCGAGACAGTTCATACCTGCAACTCAAGGATTAGCTCAATGCGAATTTGCGTATAAGGGAGAGAATAATAAGAAGAAGATTCGAGAGATTTCAAATGCTTGGAATCAAGTTCGCAGAATGAAGATGTTTGGTGCAAATCCCATGACAACTGCGGAATATAATTGGTAGAGGAATAGAAGGATCAACGATAACATTCTAGTGTCAAATCCAAAAGTTATCCGCTCGATCGAGGAGCATTTGCAAGTTGTCCTGACAGAGATAGAGATTATTAAGCAAGACTTCGATAGAAAGAATTCCGAGTTGGGGAAAATGATAGAGAAGTTGGAAGAAGAAAAATGCACTTGGGGTTAGATATCGATGTCCAAAAATTAGAAGTAGAAAAGGGAAGAAAAGGGAAGATTAGAGCTGAGGAGGATCTGGACATCTTGAAAAAAGACTACAAAAAGCTCCGTTTATCGATAAGGACTGACGGATTGGGTAAGACATCTGAACAATGGCAACAAGAGATTTGTGAAGAAAGGGATAGAACAGATCAATGGAAGAACAAATTTCAAGATGCTCAAGTTCAAGAAAATGCTATGAAAAATAAATTATTGGAAAGCCAAGCTGAGAGTGTCGAGCTAAAAGATCGAATAAAAGAATTAGAGGAGTCACTGCACAGACATCGTAGTCAAAACTCAGAGATAGAAATAAAAGCAAGTTGAGCCGAGAATGAGGGGTTGAAGAAAAGAGTAGAAGAACTTGAAGCCTCATTACAAAACAATGAGATACGAGCCGAGATTCTTGAGAGGACTCTAGAAACAAAAGAATGGCACCTTCAACACGCGTAAAGACAAATTCGAGACAAAGATTATGTCATGGGCAAGGCACTGACACAAGTACGTGAATTTGCTGATCACTTGCAAACACTAGCTATTGAGGTCGATATCTTAAGCATATAGTATGAGTCGAAGTCAGATCGGGGTCAAAAATTAGCGAAGCTTCTTAGGAAAATTAAGACTTTGGGCATTAAGGCAAAGACATATATGTAAATCCGCCTTATGTAAAGAAACTTGTTATCTAGTGAAGTTTTCTAATGAAATTGAATTATGAGTCAATACTTTTCTTGTGCATACATGCATTCATAAGCATCATATTTATTAACATGCATTAATTCTAAAGATAATATCCCTAATTAATTAAAATTGTAATAGTTGTATCAGAAACCATTAAGAACCCTCACCATTACTACACGCACAATAAGTCTAAAACCATGAATCAAAGGATAGAAAGGTTAGAACAAACGCAAAGAGACATGCAAAAGTAGATGCAGGCACAGTTACAAGATCAAATGGCAAGAATACAACAAGATATGAAAGATCAAAGGGACATGATAAGCCAGTTAACCCAGATGTTAAGAGAAAGGGCCAATAAAGGGAAAGGTCCCGTAATAAATCTTGAGGAAGAGGAAGAAGATCCCATTAACCCCTTAGGCTATACACCGCCATACGATCAAGTCTCCCTTGGAGCATACACGCAAGGAGCTCCCGTCGCTATAAGAGCGCAACAACACCTTACTAGCACCTTAATACCAAATAATTGTCCAATGGGATCAGGATCCAACCCGAGAGAAAATGTCGTAAATGTTAGTGTTCCAGACTTTGATGAGATAGCAAGAATGAATTTCCCTAGACAAATGGAGAAAAAATACTAAATGTTGGAAGAGAAATTCAAGCGATGCAAGGAACTGAATCCTTTCATGGGATAGATGCTAAGGAATTGAGCTTAGTCCCAAACCTAGTACTTCCGCCTAAATTCAAGGCCCAGAATTTGAAAAATATAATGGGACGAGTTGTTTGGAGGTCCACATCACCATGTTCTGTAGAAAGATGATGGAATACGTCCATAACGATCAACTATTAATTCATTGCTTCAAAGATAGTTTGATAGGATCTGCTGCTAGGTGGTACAATTAGCTTAGTCGCGCCAAAATCAGTTCATAAAAAGACTTGGTACAAGCTTTTATAAAGCAGTATAGTCATGTCTCTAATATAACCCCTGACAGGATCATATTGCGGAACATGGAGAAGAAACCGAATGAAAGCTTCAGGCAATACGCACAAAGATAGAGGGTAACACAAGTACAGCCACCACTAACGGAAAAAGAGACGACTATACCCTTTTTCAATACTCTAAAAGCACTTTTCCTGAACCATTTGCTAGGAAATGCCACCAAAAGTTTCTCTAACATGGTTATATCCGGAGAAATTATTGAAAGCACAATAAAGAGCGAAAAAATAAAGGTCGAAGAAGGCACCAAAAGACCTAATTCTAGAAAAAGAGACAATGAAGTGAATAACGCAAGTGTACACAAGCCAAGCTACACTAAGTCATTCACGACGGCATAGCCTAGAGCCCCGGAAAGCAATTACCAAAATGCTTCAAGCTCAATGCCGAATAAAGAGAGAATTCAATATACTCCTATTCCTATGTCATATAGAGAACTTTACCAAAGATTGTATGACAAGCAAATAGTGGCCCCACATCGTGTAAAACCATACAACCCTCCATTCCCAGCTTGGTACGATGCAAAGTCTCGATGTGAATATCATATAAGAGTATAAGGGCATTTTATTGAGAACTACCTTGCCTTCAAGAGGTGAGTTAAGAGACTTATTCGGGATAGAACTGTGAAATTTTGATGAACCAACAAGACCAAATATAGTTGGGAATCCCTTGCCTAATCACCTAGACTACGGAGTGAATGAAATAACTAGAGAAGGAAGCCGAAAAATCAAAAGGAGTGTCAAAGAGATCAGATCTCCACTCAAGTGGGTATGACAGCAGATGGTTAAGGTGGGATTAATCGCGGAAAATAAAGAAAACACAATAGCAAAGACTGATAACTACTACGAATTTCATGCTGTTGAAGGACATATGATTCAAGACTGTGCTGAGTTCAAAACTTTGGTGCAAACATTGATGGACAATAGAGAATTGGAATATTTTAAGGAATGAAACGAGGTTAAAGACGTTTACGCCTCCGAGGAGATAGCAACAAAGGCCTATGGAATCAATCGCCTACTAGTGATTATTTCTAAACCTAGAAGTATGGAGGTAGTAGAGCGAGTAGCACCATGCATTGTTATACAAAAACCAACAGCATTCCCATACAAAGATAGCAAAAAAGTCCCATAAAGCTATAACTGCAAAGTAACCGTCCCAAAGGAGGAAGAATTCAAAAAAGATGTAAGTTTCATCACTCGTAGTGGAAAGTGTTATGACCCAACAGACAAAGGAAAAGAGGTGAGCAAGGGAAAGGCATTAATGATCAAGCCAGAGAAAAGAAGGGTTAATGAGCCCGAGCCACCAAGAAATGAGCCTGTGATAGAAAAGGAAGCAAAAGAATTTTTGAAGTTTCTAAGGCACAGTGAGTACAATGTAATGGAACAATTACACAAGCAACCAGTCCGTATTTTGATATTGTCTTTACTCTTAAGCTTAGAGGCCCATCGCAGTGCATTAATGAAAGTGCTAAACGAAACATACGTGGCTAATGATATTTCAGTAAGTAAGCTGGAACGTTTAGTCAACAATGTGAGTGTGGACAACTTTATTTTCTTCAGCGACGATGTGATACTATCTAGAGGGATGGGATCAATGAAAGCCTTTCACATTACTACACGATGTAAAGGGTACATGCTGCTAGGGGTACTCATAGATAATCTCTCCACTCTAAATGTATTGCCACTAAGTACTTTGAAGAGGTTGTCAATTGATAGCTCTTATATGAAGATGTGTAATAATGTAGTGAGAACATTTAATGGGACTGAAAGAAAGGTGATGGGCAAGATTGAGGTGCCACTTCAAATTGGGCCGAACACATATGAGGTGAATTTTTTAGTGATGGATATCAAACCAAGCTACAACTGCTTGCTTGGAAGACCATGGATACATTTGGCAGGGGCAGTGCCGTCATCACTACACCAGAAATTGAAATTAGTCACTGAAGGTTGTTTGGTCATAATAAACACCGAAGAAAACATAATTGCCTCCATAGCCAATGATGCACCCTACATAGGAGCAGACGAAGAAGCTTTGGAATGCTCTTTTCGACCTTTGAAGTTTGTTAACACAACCTTCATTACCGAAGGAAGTAGTATCCCTACACCAAAAATATCACAAAATACAAGGATGGGTCTGCGACTAATGCTTGAGAAAGGAGCCATGCCAGGAAAGGGATTAGGAAAGTATCTCTAAAAGAGAATCAACGCACCGATATTGGCAGATAAGAGAGATAATTTTGGCCTAGGGTACAAGCCAAATTCAAAAGAGAAGAAAAGAGAGCTAGAGAAAAAGCAAGAAAGAAGAAGAGCAAGACTGATCGGTGAAGAAATCAAATGGGAGCAGATGATTTTTCCTCACATATCAAAAACATTCATATTTGGATGGGTAATCAACTCGAGACCAAGGGCGGAGAAGAAAAGGGTGATAATCGAGATTGAAGGAACCATAAGGAATTTGAGCATCAATGCTATATCTGAAGAAGGAGAAGAAAGAAATCTATCAAGAATCCGTCCATTTACCCTAGAAAGCATCTTGAATAATTGGACTGTAGAGGAACTCCCTGTAACCTCTAGGATTTCTTCAGAGTAATACTCAAAACACACTTATTGCTTTAAGCCTAAGAGCAATATGGATCCTTTGTAAAGGGCAAATGATCATTATTCAGTTATCTTTAAAGAAAATGCATTTTCTATCCCATTTGACAAATATTCCATAAAGCTATTCTTTCATTCTTATCCAATTCGATAAACAATTTGTTTATACTCAATTAATCATTATTAATTCATTTTCGTCCAATTTAATAAACAATCTATACTCATACTCATACCATACACTCAGTCATTCTTAAATTTATTTTCTTTGGATCCTTTTTTATTTTCTTTTGATAGGTCTTTGGATATCAATGATATGAGTGACACTGATGCTGACTCGGAGCCTCATTTTGAACAAAATATGTGTTCAGAAGAACTTCAGGACTTTGAAGATGATCAGGGTTATAATTTACCTCCCGATTTGTTAAGAATGATGGAACAAGAGGAGAAGCAAATCTTGCCTCATAGAAAAACAGTAGAACTTGTGAGCTTAGGAAATGAAGATGAACAGAAAGAAATAAAGATCAAACAAGCATCTCTGCAAAAACAAGAAAGGATCTCATCGAGTTGCTCCACGAATTTAAAGATGTCTTCACTTGGTCCTATCAAGACATGCCCGATTTAAACACTGATATCATGGTACATAGACTCCCTATAAAAGAAGAATGCAAGTCTGTTCAGCAAAAACTCTAAAGGATGAGACTTGACGTCTTATTAAAGATAAAAGAGGAGGTCAAAAAGCTGTTTGATGTTGGTTTTCTCCAAGTGGTTAAATATTCAAAATGGGTAGCCAACATAGTCCCTGTCCCTAAAAAAGATGGGAAGGTACGAATGTGTGTAGATTATAGAGATTTAAACAAAGCTAGCCCAAAGGATAATTTTTCACTGCCTCACATCGACACTTTAGTAGATAACATAGCAGGTCACTCGCTATTCTCATTCATGGACGGTTTCTCCGGATATAATCGAATAAAAATGGATCTTGAAGATATGGAGAAAACCACCTTTTTTACAATGTGAGGAACATTTTGCTATAAAGTAATGTCTTTTAGACTTAAGAACGCAGGGTCAACCTATCAAAGAGCAACGGTGACCTTGTTTCACGATATGATGCATAAAGAGATCGAGGTTTACGTAGATGATATGATTGCAAAATCTCATACTGGAGAAGAAAATGTAAAGGTCTTAAGGAAATAGTTCTTAAGATTGAGGAAGTTCCAGCTAAAGTTGAATCCAGCAAAGTGCACTTTTAGAGCCACTTTAGGAAAATTGTTAGGCTTTGTGGTCAGTAAGAAAGGAATTGAGATCGATCCTAATAAGGTCAAGGCCATACAGGAATTGCCACCACCTCGTACATAAAAAGAAGTTTGAGGTTTCTTGGGGAGAGTAAATTACATCGCTCGATTCATATCACGGTTAATTGAGAAATGTGACCCCATCTTTTATCTTCTTAGGAAACATAATCCTGATGTGTGGGACGATGAATGTCAGAAAACTTTTGACAAGGTTAAGCACTATTTATCTAATGCTCCAATCCTAGTACCGTCAAGTCTAAATAAACCATTGATTTTATACTTGGCAGTTTTTGAAAATTCTATGGGATGTGTTTTAGGCCAACATGATGAGTTTGGAAGAAAAGAAAGAGCGATATATTATCTTAGTAAGAAGTTCACTGATTGCGAGACAAGATATTCGCTAATTGAAAAACTATGTTGTGCCTTAGTTTGGACCACTCGGAGACTAAGACAATACATGTTGTACCACACGACTTGGTTAATCTTAAAATTAGATCTCTTGAAATACATGATGGAGTCGATTGCTTTAAACAGGAGGATGGATAAATAGCAGATCCTACTCTCTGAGTTCGATATAGTCTACGTAAGCCAGAAGGAAGTAAAGGGAAGTGCGATAGCAGATTTCCTAACCAGTAAAGCTTTAGAAGACTATGAACCAATAAATTTTGACTTCCCAAATGAGGATTTAATGTATGTTGCAACCACTAAAGAAGGAACCACCGTAAAGAATCCTTGGAGTTTAAATTTCGATGGTGCTTCAAATGTCATGGGTAAGGGAATTGAGGCAATATTAGTATCACCAGAAGGAGACTATTACCCTTTCATCAGCAAGCTCGATTTCGATTATACAAACAACATGGAAGAATATGAAGCATGTATAATGGGAATTCATGCAACCGTAAAACGAGAGATCAAAGTTTTGGCATTACATAGGGATTCTGCATTAGTAATCTATCAACTCAAGGGAGAATAGGAAATAAGAGATTCCAAGTTGATTGATTATCGAAAGTTAGTTCTCGAGTTAATCAAGGAGTTTGATGAAGTCACATTCTATTACCTCCCGGGAGAAGAAAATCAGATGGTTGACACTCTAGCCACTTTGGTTTCAATGATTAAAGTAAACAGGTCAGAGGATGTAAAATCCATTCAAATAAGCATCTACGAGGTTTCAGCTCATTATTGCGACATCGAAGGAGAAGAGGAGAAGGATGACCATCCATGGTACCAAGATATTCTCCAATATGTAAAGGACCGCAAGTATCCTGAGCAAGCTACTGAAAATGATAAAAGGACATTGAGAAGGCTCGTAACTGAGTATGTTTTAGATAGGGAGATTTTGTATAAAAGGAGGAACGATCAGGTGTTGTTAATATGTGTCGATGCAATCGAAGCAAGAAAAATCCTAGAAAAACTCCACGAAGGCATTTGTGGAACACACGCCAATGGTTTCAAAATGGCAAGGCAAATTATGAGATTTGGATACTACTAGTCCACCATGGAGGGTGATTGCATCAACTATGCTAAGAAATGCCACAAATGCAAAATCTATGGAGACAAAATCCACGTACCTCCGTCACACCTTCATGTCATGACTTCCCCATGGCCTTTTTCTATGTGGGGCATGGATGTCATTGGGCCAATCTCGTTAAAAGCTTCTAATGGGCATAGGTTCATCTTTGTGGTTATTGACTATTCCACCAAATGGATAGAAGTTGCTTCCTACGCCAACGTCACGAAGTCTGCAGTTAGCAAATTTTTGAAAAAAGAGATAATTTGTCGATATGGGATGCCAGAAAGGATCATATCCGACAATGCATTAAATTTGAATAACAACACGATAGCGGAGGTTTGCAGTCAATTCAAGATTAAACATCATAATTCATCTCCTATCACCCAAAAATGAATGGAGTCGTGGAAGCAGCTAATAAAAACATCAAGAAAATTGTTGCAAAGATGACAGAAACCTATAAGGATTGGCACGAAAAGTTACCATTTGCCCTTCTTGCGTATAGGACCTCGATCAGAACTTCAACAGAAGTCACGCCGTTCTTACTGGTGTATGGTATGAAAGCAGTTTTACGTATCGAGGTTGAGATTCCTTCTCTTTGAGTATTGTCAAAATTGCAGTTAGATGAGGCAGAATGCCAAGCCAAATATGATCAGCTAAACTTAATCGAAGAGAAGAGATTAAGAGTTATCCGTCATGGTCAAATGTATAAAAAATGAATGATACGGGCCTTTGACAAAAATGTTCATCCTAAAGAATTCCATGAAGGAGATCTAGTTTTGAAAAATATACTTCTCATGCACAAGGACTCTCGAGGAAAATGGATGCCCAATTGGGAAGGACCTTATGTGGTAAATAAAGTCTTCTCTAGAGAAGCCCTCATTCTAACTGAAATGGATGGAAAATATCTGTACAATCCTGTCAACTTAGACTCGGTGAAGAAATATTTCACCTAAAAAAAAAGGAGCGATCAAAATGAAAACCCAAAAAGAGCGTCTTGAAACCAAAAGGATTTTGAGTTGAAAACCCGAAAGGGCGACTCAAATTTGAAAGAAGGAATGGACTTGAAATGATCACCTCCCTCAAACATAACAAGATGGAGAAACTTTACATCTTGGGACATCGACAAAGCACTCTAAGTTTTCTGGACACATATTGGGCTTAGGTTGATCCTTGTCAAGTTGACTCAGAGAAGCTTATACTTTGATATCCGGGGTACCTATTGATGTTTTAGTTCTTTTCTTTGACTAATGTTTGTCATTTTGTTTTTTCATTTTTGAATTTTTTGTCTACAATAAAATTCAACCTTATTCTTTCACAATCGTGTTCAAGCATTTTTTATTAAAATAATGGATAATGGACTAACATTATAAGGCATACAAGGATCAATGCATATCACTTTAAGAATTCCTAAATGGTACAGGAATCTGAGACAAGATTACCAATTATAAGAACCAAGCTTGAAACAAGTAGTTTAAATTAAGACTATTCTGTCAAGTCTTATCGCAAACTTGAAAAAAGACAAAGTAATACGCCAACGAAAAAACTTGGAAAAAATGATGATCCATGGCAAAAAAAAATCCAAACATTCATCATATGCCTCCATTTAGTTAGGAACATTTAACTCATTCTAATCATGACATCCTAAAATTTGGCCCACAAAAGGGTCCATAGAAGCTTGTTCGACAGATTTCATTCCTCGCAAAATGAAGCAATGGAGAAAAGTGAACCAAATCCGTCTTTCTGATGAGATACAGAGAAGAGGATTAAAATAATGAAGCGGTCATTTTCCTGATGAGATACTGAGAAGTAGACCAATTCAATGAAGCGAAGCTCAATGTGAGTGAAATTTCAAACCCCCATCTTCCTGATGAGATACAAAGAAGTGGGTAAAAGCAATAAAGCGGTTACCTTCCTGATGAGATACAGAGAGGTGGATTAAAATAATGAGGCGATCATCTTCCTAATGAGATATTGAGAAGTAGACCAAATCAATAAAGCAAAGCTCAATTTGAGTGAAACTTCAAACCCTCATCTTCTTGATGAGATACAGAGAAGTGGGTCAAAGCAATAAAGTGGTTACCTTCCTAATGAGATACAGAGAAGTGAACCAAATCCGTCTTCCTGATGAGATACAGAGAAGTGGATTAAAACAATGAGGCGGTCATCTTCCTGATGAGATACTGAGAAGTAGACCAATTCAATGAAGCGAAGCTCAATGTGAGTGAAATTTCAAATCCTCATCTTCTTGATGAGCTACAGAGAAGTGAACCAAATATGTCTTCATGATGAGATACAAAGAAGTGGATTAAAACAATGAGGTGGTCATCTTCTTGATGAGATACTGAGAAGTAGACCAAATCAATGAAGTAAAGCCCAATGTGTGAGCGAAACTTTAAAACCCCATTTTCCTGATATGATACAAAGAAATGAGTCAGATAATAAAGCATTCATCTTCCTGGTGAGATACAGAGAAATTGACCAAATAAATGAAACAGAGATCGATAAAAGCAGATACAGTAAAGTTAAACGACCAATGAAGCGAGAAGCGAATTGCTCAAAGAAGAAACACCGAAGAAGCCAATTTCGGTGGGGTTAGGTGTAATTGGTCCTCCTTTTAGTCTTTGCTCCATTCTCGTTGCACGTCAACGAGCAAAGAGGGGCAACTGTAGAAGGCCCAATTTGTCCAGGCCCGAAACCCAAACTCAAAATAAAACAAAAATGAACATTTTAAATTAAAATTTGTTTTAGTTTAAATGTTCATTTACATTCAAATTAAAAAAGCCCAAAATTACAAAATAAGTCCAATACCCATACAAGCCCAACAAGCCCAATGCAAAAAAAAAATTGAAACCCTAAATGTTTAGGGTCTTCAACGCTGCTTAGCTCCTCTTCACATCAGCAACATGCCCTTTCATCTACCACCACGCTTTTGACACAGCCCAGCCACTGAACACCCATCTACCACCGCCATCAGACCTATACCAAAAAGAAACAAGCAGAGACAAAAGCAAAGAACAAATAGGAAGAAACAAAATGAAATCATTGTAACAATCGCTATAAAAAGCAAGACATTTCTCTTTGTATTTTTTTACCCACAATATATATCAGAAAACATACATTCGCAATACAATTTTCGGTTCAAGGTATATTAGATACATATATACTTACATCTTATATTATTTTGTTATTTCTATTCTTTTTTTTTTTGAAACAATTTTAAACTAATAAAATACAAAACAAAAGGGAAACAAGGTTAGGGTTCATACCTGGGGAGCCGTTGTCATCGCCGCCGCAAACGGAGTCCCTCCGAACTCATCTATGTTCATGAGAGGCTCCGAAAAGGGGTATTTATTTTCAAAAAAAAAGGGGGTTTATAGAAGACAGATTTTTAGGGTTCATAGAAGACAGATTTTTAAAAAAATAGATATAAAATCAAACCTTTCGGTTCCTTTGCAAAGATCTGAGCTCGATCTTTTTAGATTTGAGCTTAGATCTAGTTTTTAAGAAAGAAAGAAAAAAAAGAGAGTTTTTCCTTACCTGACGCTGTGCGTGGTGGTGTCGGCGACATTAGAAGGCGACGGATCGGACCAAGGGCCGACAAATGAACGAATGTGAAAGCATTTAGAGAAAAAGGAAAAGAGCAGCAGTTTTTTTTAGAAAAAGAATGAAAAATGAAATGTTCAGCAAAAATTTCGGTTCAAATATGTGTTTTGAAACTATGCCGTTTTGGCATGAGGCTGCAAGCTTTAAAACATTACCATTCTAGCAACAGATTTTGGAGAAATAAATGGAAAATTGTCTAACAGAGTCCCTGTACGTTTTTACTTCTTTTAAATTTGCCCTTTTTCCTTATTATTATTATTATTATTTTAAAAAAAATCTAACCATTCGATTATTATGTTTTTTTAACTTAATCTTCACTTTACTGTTTTAATAATGTTTTACAATAATAGGGGAATTTCCCATTTGACACCCTTGTTTTTTTAATTGTTTTAGTTTTATTTTTTCAAAATTCTTTTTTTAAAACCTTTTAAATTTTTTTTTATAATTACCATTTTGATTCTTATATTAATCCCTTTGTTTTCAAATTTGTTTCAGTATGTTTTTTACTTTTAAACTTTTAAATATTTTAAAATTTGTGTTACTATTTTATTTTATTTTGTGTATTAATTGTGTATGTATTACTGTTCCATTTCATAGTGTATAACTTAGCTATTATGCATGTTGCATCATCATTATTAAATTATAAATCGTGCCCATACAATTTTTGTAAGAAATATTTTTGTGTTTCTACATCATCAATTTTCAAAAAAATATAAGAAGAAGTTCATTATTTCGTGACTTGAAAAATTGTATTTTAATTTATTAGGTACGATTTTTTTTCGAATCAAAATAATTGAACATTCTTCTTTCATTATATAAAAAATATTTTTATAATAAAACATGAGATTTTAAAAATTGGAATACTTGTTATTTTTGTAAATTTGAGGTGTCGTGTCCTAACTCACTGGACCCGATTTTCTTTCTCGATTTTTAAAATAGCGAACATTCCTCACAAAGTTCGACTTCTGAAAATAATATTAAATCTATTAATCATGCATTTAAGGATCATATTTTTTTATTCACCCTCGAGTTTTCAAATTTTCAACAATTAACTCCTTTTAAAATCGACTTGGTACCGATTTTGGACGTGTAAGGGTGCTAACCCTTTTTTGCACATAACCGACTCCTGAACCTGATTTCTGGATTTCGAAGATCAATTTATTTTTACAAATTTAAAATGTTTTAAGGTGTTCCAATCACACCTAATAAAAATTATTAGGGACGATTCTCATTTTTCGATTTAAAAATTCAAAGTTAGAAACTTGTTTTAAAAAAAACGTTTCTACAGTAAATATACGAAATTTTGAGATAACTAATTGACGATGATATTTTGTGAACTTTGCGCGAATGAAGTAAACGCCGATAATAGACTAACAACTCATCTAAACCCAAAAGGATGGGAAAATGTTATTGCTCTTTTTCAAGCAAGAACACAAAAAAAATTATGGAAAACCTCAATTGAAAAATAAGTGGGATATGTTAAAAAGGGAATGGAGGTTATGGACGGAGTTGCTTAAGGAATCTACTGGTCTAGGATGGTGTCCATTTAAAAGGACTGTCGATGCTACCGAAGAATGGTGGGCTGAAAAAATATAGGTTATTGTTAATTTTTCAATATTTTAATGCATAAAATTTATATTCATAATTTACAAATATAAAAATCTTAGTATAACATTTAATATTTTACATATTATATAGGAAAATCTTGATTTTAAAGGATTTATGAAGAAAGGAATTGAGCCACGATTGAATGAGTTAATGTGGCAAATGTTTGGTGAAATTGTAGCCATTGGAGAGCATGCATGGGCACCTTGGTCTGGTGTTCTTCCAAGTAGGACTCTTACGGGAGACGATAACCTAATGAGGGATTTGGTGATTCAGATGATTATACTAATGAGAATGGGGTATTCCTCCTAATGAGGCACCATCAAATTTTTCTCATGAAATTTCTAAGTGAAGCAAGCAAACACTTGGGATTGTACACGGTTAAGGAAAAAAAATCAACCTCAAGTAAAAAATCATCAAAAAAAATGTTAACTACTCAAATTGAGAAGTTGTGTGAGAGTATGGCTAGTCCAAAAAAATCGGTGAATGAAATTATTTTCCCTCACATTCAATATCTTATTTTAGATGAAACGGATGCTTTGCATGCTTGGAGAGATGAAATTCCAAAAAAAAAGATGAACTGTATTTTTTTTTTTCCATCAAAATGTTCCAAACGTAGGTGAAACTAGAGATGTTTTTGAACTTAGATCCAAATGTTAGGGTTTGGGGGCTTCGACGTGAGTATGCTGAACAAAATCAAAATGAATCATTTTCATTATTGCTAGCAACATCCTCATTTCCCTTCCAACCATTCCATCAACCACCTCCGCCCTAAGGTCCTTAAGATTATTAGTGTGTTATGATTATGCTACTTTTTATGTGTAAAACTAATGTATGATACTTTTTTATGTTGGATATTTTTATGGTATAATTTTATTGAAGTTTCTTTGTGTTGTATAGAATGTCATAAAATATGAATTTATTTTTATTTGGTTACTTTTTCAGGTTATGGATGAATTTAACAATATGTATAAGAGTTTTGATATAAATTATGACGCTCACAAGTTGAGCACAACAATTGTCATGGAGAGGAAGAATATGTGTCAGGCAGTGTATTGGCACACCATGAAACTTATTTCACTAAACAACCTTGCATGGATTCAAATTATATAGGTCAAATGTGGATGGACAAAGTGTTAAATGAGCATGATGATCGTTGTATGAATAGTTTTAGGATACCAAAAAATTTATTTCACTGCTTGTTGCATGATTTGCAAACAAATTATGGCTTAAAACATGAGAAAGTATCGGTATGAAAAAGTTAGCATTAATAGTGATTGAGGTATATACCTAATATGCCACTCTTTTCAGGCCATTTTTATCGAGTTGAATCGAGTTTTTCTAATAGTAAAGACAAATATTATTATTATTTATTATTTGGCAAACGATATCCAATGAGAAAATACGAGTACAATCAATAAATTTTCATTTGTACAGAAGCCAAATTCAAAGGTGATGTCTTCTCGTATTTCATAATTGCATCACCTATATTGGAGAAGAAGTCATGTATGGTGGTTTTTATGGTTCCCGGACGATAAGTGAGGAGCGATAAAGATGGAAGTGATGGTGAGTGTTGAGCAGTGATAAAAATTGATGATTTTTATTGTAGGTGTTGAATAGCTGCAAATAAACAAAAAAATTTTTTGTTCAAAAACCTAACTTTAATCAAAATTTTAAAAAATAAGTCAAATCAATAATCTAACATAATTTTTAATCATTGTGATAAATTTAAATAATTATCTTAATTATAATATTTAAATTGAGAAAAAAAATTAAAATAATAAAAATAAAAATGATACTATTTTAAAATGAGTAATTTACCCTTAAAATTATTATACTAATTAAAATTTAACTATCCTATTACCTATATTAAATCAAAATTACATTATTACCATTCCACCGAAAAGCATGTCTTCCTATTTCCCATTATTAGTAGCAAAAATGTTGAAAAGAAAATATTTGAAAGAATATGTGTTGACCAAATGATTAATTGTACTTATTATCACAGATATTACTTATTTAAATCGCATTGTTATGAAAGTTTTATTCTCGCTTTATAATTAAAAAAAAAAAACATTTGAAAGAATACTATACCGTCCATAAAATAAAAGAAGGCAGGGAACTGAAACTGATAGAAAAGCTAGCTGGCCAGCACACTCTTCCACGCGGTTTTTGTTTCTTTTATTCTTCTTCTTCTTTGGATCTCATGATGCAACTACTCTTATCCTTATTCTCACGCCCAATTGCATAGTCTATACTGCCAAGATTCAATTCAATTCAATTCAAGCAATGTTGGATTTATAGTGGGCAGATATCTTTCACTCGTTCTCTCTACTTTTTAGTTTTTTGTTTGGGTAAAGAGTGGAGCGCCGCTACGATGGCCTTGCCTCGGCGGCGCAAACTTCACTACCACCGCCTCCGCTCTCTAGTTCAGGTTGTATCCGCCATCTCCGGCGCTCTTCTACTTCTCTTTGCTTTCCTTTCCTTTCTCTTTCCTTCTCCAGACGAATCGGAACACTTTCACCTTCGCCACCACCAGACCTCTGTATTTGCTCTCTCCCTCTCTCGTTCGTCATGATTTTTTTTTTTTAAATTATATGTGATTTTGTAAACGTATCATTTAATCCATCTTGCTTCGTGTAGTTTAATGCAGTCGTTAAGGATTCGGTTTCCGATAGGAATTCTGTTTTCAAGATTCCAGTTAGGGCTCCTTCTTTACTTGTATTATTATTTGCAAATTTAGTATGATTACGCGTTTTTTTTTAGGTTTCATTGGAACCTAACGATTGATTAATTTGCAATATTGTTTTTTGAAAATCAGAGTGCCGGTGGAAAATTAGATCGTGATATTTGGAGTTCGAAAAATGCTAAATTTTTTTATGGATGCAGTAATGCCAGCGCCAGATTTGCGAGTTCGTATAATCATTGTCTTCTCCAATTTCACAGATTAGTTGTACTTTTTTACAAATAAAAAATTGTGCATATTTTATTCGTGACTTACGGTTTTATGTACATGGATTTTGGTAACATCAAATCTATGATAATGATGAAAGAATTGAGATGATTTAGGGTTTCTTAAACTGCTTCGGACAATTATGAAATTGCATAGATACCTTATGCAGTGAAAAAAGTACTAATTCGTGGATTGTACTGCAGAAGCTGAAGCTATTACACATCCCACTCGATACCTGGCTATTGCCACTAGTGGAGGCTTGAACCAACAAAGAACCGGAGTAAGTTTGTTAGCTACTTTTCAGTACTGTTCTTTTATCTGTTGGAATGACGTTTTATAGAAAATTTCAGCCTTGTTTGATGTCATAAACCATGATTGGTCAGTGTGGAGTTATGTACTATTCTATTTAAATTGCAACTGAGCATGTAAAAAGGATTGAAACTGTATAATGAAGCGGCTGCTTTGGTCCCATTGGCAACAGATACTGTTTAACAGAAAAAATTTCAGCCTCAAACAGAAAATAATTTAATGGGTTGAGATTCAATGGAAAGCTCTAACAAGCATAGGGCATGCTTTCTGCTGATTTGAACCGGAGGAATAGTTAGTGATATACTCCCTGCTTAAAGCTATTGGTCTTTCAGAACACTATAATTTGGGCTTTCTATTACTGCTTACTATCCACTCCCAAGACCACAATGATATGAATCATGCTTTTTTTTATCCCTCTATTGGTGCTTTCTTATAGTTAAGCTTACTATCAATGCATGTGGCAGATTACGGATGCTGTTATTGCTGCTCGAATTCTGAATGCTACTCTTGTTGTTCCAAAGCTGGACCAAAAATCATTTTGGAAGGACGCCAGGTTTGTAATAGAATAGAAGATATTCACCATTTAAGTTGTAACTTTGTTTAGCCACCTGTATCTAAGTAGAAAAAAATTCTGGATGAATTGAACTGTTAAGATGTTATGTGACAGTTTCTACCTCTTCATGTCCAGTGACTTCACAGATATCTTTGATGTTGATTGGTTCATATCATTTTTGTCAAAAGATGTTAAAATCATAAAGCAGCTGCCTAAAAGGGGAGGGAGGACTTGGAGTCCATACACCATGCGCGTTCCACGGAAGTGTAGCGAAAGGTGTTACCTAAATCGTGTACTGCCAGTTCTTTTGAAAAGGCATGTAAGTTCCCTATTAGAGTATTTTCAGTCAATTTTGTATGCATGGTTCTTAACTGGTCACATGAGAGTTTTGGATTGCTTTACTCGTGTTTCTCCTGTGTTTGTATTAGCTGCCCTGTCTCTTTTATCTTCTTCTTTTCCTCAGAGAGAAAAATTAATGTCAAATGTGTTGCTTAAGCATGCTCGTAATTTGTAAGTCGTAAATAGAGGTTCATTTACCACTTTCCTGTACCTAGATAGCATTTTGATATAAATTGAGTCTGTGCTCCTTCATATGCCAATATTCCAACATAATTGTTACTGTTTTCACCAGTCAATAGCAAGATTAATACAATCTCTAATTTATTGTACTCTTAGGTTTGTGTGCTTTAAGTTCTAGCTTTACCTAACTAAGCTGATCTATCAAGAACAAAAACTGTTCATTAGGGCCTTAAAAATTGTAAAGTACCACTCTTGTCAACTCCTGTTCATTTTGATATAACTTTTGTATGTCATCATTGTTTTAAGTTATGTATTGTTTAAAATGGTTTACCAACATCATTTGAGACTGCTGCTATGTAAATCAGAGGTATAAGGTTTTCATGTTTAAAATGATATGTTTTATTAGAAGTTGATGTTTTTGAATGAAATTTTAAGTTATGTATTGTTTAAAATGGTTTACCAACATCATTGAGGCTGCTGCTATGTAAATCAGAGGTATAAGATTTTCATGTTTAAAATGATTTGTTTTAATAGAAGTTGATGTTTTTGAATGAAATTGAGGTCTAGCCATGAGATTATGAAATCCTGTGACTTATTTGAACCATAATCACTAATGAGATTGTAAAAAAAAAAAAAAAAGTGATTTATTGTTTTGAACTCTTTTATAACATCAGTGAAGCCTGCACTTGATGTATCCCTTGGACTTGACCCATCTAACGCACTGGTGGGGAATATGTATTATGACCTCTGGCTTGCAGGTAGCATCACTAATGCGAGTTTGATCCGTTTGTAATGTTAGTATTTGAAAATCTACACATTTTTATGTGTTTAATATTGTCACGTAACAGTTATGCCTGAATTTGCATTTTAGCTCAAGATGATGCTGGTTAGTCCAGCTCATTTAAGTTATGTATGAACCAAATAACCAGGCCACTAACCTATAACTATTAATATCTGATGGTTTAACTAACGGCACATCTTGTTATTATGTGAAGAATGCAGTTCAGCTCAACAAGTTTGATTACAGACTTGCAAATAGATTGGATACAGATTTGCAGAAGTTGAGATGCAGAGTTAACTACCATGCTTTGCAGTTCGCTAATCCTATTCTAAAAATGGGTAAAATGCTTGTTCAGCGAATGCGGATGAGGAGCAAGCATTATATTGCTTTGCACTTGAGGCATGTATAATTTTCTTTGGTCCTGTATATCTATCACGCTTATTGCATATCTATGCGTATATCTATGTGCTCGGTGCCACCTGTACTTTATATACATGAACTCCTTAAGGTTCAAAGCTGCTTAACTTGTATGCATGATACAGGTATAAGAATGTACTTTTAGCTAACTGTACACAGCTCTCCTATTTCTTTGCACTTGGTAAATGCAGCATGACCATTAGTGTAAGATCCACTATCTGATGTTACGATGAAATTTCTTTCTGTATCTCGTGCTTTTTAGAGGTAGACCATCAACCAAATTCACCATGATAGGTAGTGCATATATAGCAGTGAATCAATGCATTGTTCTTTTGAAGCAATGGCTTTTCCATTCAATACTAAATGACAGATATGAGATTATTGATGCAACCAAGCAAATTTGTTACAGGTTTGAGCCTGATATGCTTGCATTCTCAGGCTGTGATTATGGTGGAGGTGAAAAGGAAAAGAATGAATTAGGTGCTATACAAAAGAGGTGGAAGACTTTACATGTAAGGCTTAAGTGTCAAACTCTAATTGTTTTATCTTATTTTTATTGACCAAGAACTTGGAATTTGGAAAGCAAGTTTCTAAGTTTCCGCTGTTATGATCACCAAACATCAATTTTCAGTTTAAAAGTAACATTGTCTAGTACCAAGTGAAAAAAATGCATTTCTTTCCCCTTCCATGATGTGGAAACATTCTAGAAGATCCAGGTATAGTTGAGAGGATTTTATAAAGAACAGGAAAGACTGAGAGCGTTGCATAGAAAATTCTGAAGTAACTGCTATAGTGAGAACAGAAGTTGCAGTCCCTCGAAATTCTCCAATTTGTATTTATTTTACTCCCATCGTTCCACCCCAATCCCAGATCGAATGCATATGCTTTATGGCAACCATTTTCTGGTTTTGTAGAAAAACAATCCAGATAAGGAAAGAAGGCAAGGAAGATGCCTGCTTACCCCAGAGGAAGTTGGTCTGATGCTTAGAGCTCTAGGATATGGCAGTGATGTTCATATTTATGTGGCATCTGGTGAAGTTTATGGAGGGGAGGAAACTTTGAGACCCCTGAAAGCACTCTTCCCAAACTTCTATTCAAAAGATACCATTGCTACCAAAGAAGAATTAGGGCCATTTTTGTCGTTCTCTTCTAGAATGGCTGCACTTGACTTTATTGTTTGTGATGAGAGTGATGTGTTTGTAACCAACAACAATGGTAACATGGCTAGAATCTTAGCTGGAAGAAGGTAAAGCCATCCTTCTTTGAATCCTTCCATTACATAACTATTAACTGCTGGCTAACATTTCCCTTGCTTGTTCTATTGCAGGAAATATTTTGGACATAAACCTACTATTCGTCCAAATGCTAAAAAACTGTATCGCTTGTTCTTAAGCAGAAACAACATGACATGGGAAGAATTTGCCTCTAGAATTCGTACTTTACAGAAAGGTTTTATGGGGGAACCAAAGGAAGTCAGGCCAGGAAGGGGTGAGTTTCATGAGAATCCATCCACGTGTATATGTGAAGATTCAGAGGCAATGGGAAGGGTGAAGGCAGATTCAAGACACAAGAAACATAGAAAATTGGATGATTCATCAAGAAAAGATGTTATGGTCAGTGATGATCAGAATGATTATGATGATAATGATGTGCCAGAATGGCCTGATCTGGATGATGATGAGGATGAGACAGACGAAAGCGGGTCAAAAGAGAAGCACCTGTCTAATGTAACAGGTTCAGATTATGGTGCAGTCATCTCTGATGAACCTGAGTTGGAAGCGATGCTTTCAGACTGAATAGGAGTGACAAACTGATTCTCGAAATTCTTTCTTCTCTTCTTTGGTTCTAGGAGGCATATTCAGTCTTGTTGATGAAAATGCAAAATGTCCACCTGGAATTCTCAACAGTTGTTTTGCTTGCTTGAGTTTTTTGATTCCCAGGAACGATCAACTTATGTGAAGCAAACAATTGATGGCAGTTTGAAGATGGAACTTTCTCCTATAATCAGATGGTGTTCCAGAGTTCCAGAGCAAGATACCATAGTACTGACATGAATTATGGGGCAACACGAAAGAAAAGATTGAGTTTCTAAAAAGAGTTCTGATCACAAGCCTATATCCATCTGATGATCAAGTCATGAAAAGAAAGAGGTAGAAATATGGAATGGTTCATTTTTTTTTTCTTTTTTCTTTTTTCCGACTTTTTGTTGATATTCTTTTGTCCTGCCGAGAGATCATTCATATTCATATGGTTACCTACTTGATGTCTATTAGTTGAGCAAAGCTGATGTAAATTTCGTGTTTCACTTCTTATCCAGCTGATATTTCAAAAAGATAGGCTGCGGCTAGTAAACAAGTTGATAAGTAGTATAGTTCTTTTGTTTACTGTTCGTTTCTCCTTTTGGTTCAATACTTTTGTTTATTTTATGTGCGTGAACTGCAGCTGCTTTATTATCATCGGGTGGGGAAATCCATTTTCTTTTAGTCATTTAGGATGCATTTTATTACTAAATTAGAATTTATAACACTCACTTCAAGTATATGAGTAGTAATTTTTCCAGTTGCTACTGTTGTAATAATTTATTATGTTATAAAACAAATATAAAGATCAATTAACAGGTCTGATATATATATTTAAGGGCGGACCAAATTTGAACCACTGGTACCAAGAATTCAAATTGACATTGCCTTACTGGGTCTAAGATTAATCCAAATTTGACCCAGTGTCGGCCCATTAAGGTTGAGCTTGAGGCAGAGGCAATTGGTCAGTTCGCCTACAGAAGATAAAAGGTTAAAATTTGAAAGTTATGGATTTAGTCATGTAGTAAGAGGAGTAGTTATGAACTTTGTAGATCATCTCCATGGGAGTGGTGAAGGGAGGGCTTCAATTGGTAGAAAAAAATCCATAACTTCTTGGGGTTATTTTGCACTTGGAAGAAGTAAAAAAATATAGTGATAATTTGATTTTTTGTCGACGGAGTAAATAGGAGAGATTATTTCTTTCATCATCTTTACAAAAATAAAAAATATATATTTTAAAGTAAAAAAAATGACATGGGCAAAAGACGGGAATTGAACTTGCGCATGGTGAATTCACAATCCACTACCTTGATCTTGTATTTTTATTTGATTAATTTTAATCTCTGTATTTTTCGAATTGGTCAATTTTTAGTACTTTTTAGAATTGGAAATTTTAGTCTTGCCTTAAATAGTAGCAATTAAATTTGTTTGGTTAAATTATCGATTGAATTTTAGCTCGATTGGCATGGACATTGTTACAAATGCAATAGAAGGTGGGTTCGAGTTTGTTAAAACATATTATTCTTTTGTTTATGGGTAGTTCTAGATATTATTTCAAAAAGAGCAAATAATCAAATTTTATAATGAGATTATTAAAAAAATTTGTTTAAATTCAATTATTAGTCTTCTATTATGCGAATAGTTGTAGATTTGATTAATAGTTGTATTATATTCAATTGGATCATTTTAAATCTTGATGACAAATGATAGACGATAATCCAACATGACATACATATAATAATATGTTTGATGCATCGAATTTAGGAAATAATATAAACTTAATGAATTTAAGAGTTATAGTTATTGTTTAGTGAGGATTGGAATTTTAAAATTGAGAAAGTATAGGGATTAAAAATGGTCAAATAAAAATACAGGGATTAAATCTATAGCTTTTGCAATGTACAGGGAGTAGTAGTAGAATTTAACAGAAAATAAGAGCGGATGTAACCAACTTCCAAATAGTAATTGACAACCGTTTGACCTTAGATTGACGTTTTCCTCTAAACACATTTTGCGGAACTAAATCAGGAAGGGAACAGGTAACAAAAGACAGTATATTAGTCAACAAATCATAAAACGAACAATCATTGAAGAATAAAACAAGTACGAGTGTAGCCTTATCCAACAACAACGCATTGAAGCATTATTAACCCATTAGTAACAGTACCCTCGCGAGTTTATGACATTACCTTTCTTAGTTCTGGCCCTCTTGGATTAGTTGTTCCTTGTAATCTTGCTAATTTATTTTACATGCCAAATACCAAGTCCATTTAGTTCCATTTAAGAAACATATACTTTTACTTCGATTGGGTTTTAGCTCAATTGATATCGGTATTGTTTACAGTGCAAGAGAACGTGAGTTCGAGTACGCTGAAGCGCATTATATTCCTATTTAAGAGTTGAAGAGGGGTTATAGATAGTTCTAGACATTGTATCACAAAGATCAGAAATTATAAGAACCTATAATCATATATTATGTTAAGAGTTGGATTATATTTTGTTCTCTCTACTAAAAAAATGGATAAATTAGTTTATGTACATTAAATCAAAGTACAAACTAGATCTTTCGTTATAAATTCCGTTTATTTCTATTATCAAAAATTGATTCTTGTACATTAGTATGAGATATATAATTATCCTATTAGTTATGTTAATTTTTAACAATATAAATAGATAAAAAATTTTAACAAAAAATTGCTTCTTAATTTAACTACAAAGACTAGCTTACTCAATTTTTAAATAAAAAAATAAAATATAAAATACAATGTAACTCTAAGTACGAATGAGTCTATAATACTTTTACCTAAAAAAATCTAGACTTAGACAGGTTTCAACCCTACTTAATTTTACAGGATTGGTTTTTCTAAAAATTGAGTTTGAGGTGGGTCAAGATAGTTTAATTCTTTAAATAATCAAGTTACGGTCAAGTTTAAAAAAATATGCTTCACGCCATTCAAAAAATTTTCAAAATACTCGTATATATAATATTATTTTAAAATATATAATAATAAAATTTATGTTTATGATTGCTCTAAGATAATTATACTTAGAAAAAAATTAATAGTACCATTAAAAATAATAAAAATTTTAAAATTATTATTCTATTTTGATATATTTTTTATTTTCGGGTTGAATTTAGGGCAGGTAAATTAATATTTAATTTCAAATTGGATTGGGATTGATACAAGCAAAAAACTACCCCTTCCTACCACATTGTCATCTCTATATCTGAGTTTTAAAGTTTGTCCAAACCGAATCAAAACTAACTCAATCAATCCTATTCGAGTTTGACTTAAAATGTCAAAAAGTCTAAACCCAAAAAAACTTAGAATTCGAGAAAATTTAAGCCCAAAAAGATCCAAGTCTAAAAAAACCCGAACTTATAACAATCCGTGTCCAAAACCAGTCAAGTTCAAGATTGATCCAATCCAAAGATGATGTGATCATTTTAAAATCGATATAATAACAAATTTAATCATTAACATTTTCACATATTATATCAGTTTGATTTTTATTTTAAAAATTTAGTGCTCAATATTTACATTTAGTGCTTCATATTTACAAATTGTATAATTTAATCTGATTCTAAAAAATTAAAAAACTATAAAAATAAAAAAAAATGAAAAGAAAAATATACATCTAAATCTAAATCTCCATTCTTAAAAAACCTTAAAGATTTTAAAATTTTGAATTTTGTTTGAGAAATAATGTTTAAAATATTTTATTTGAAATAATCATTTTTTAACCTAGTCGACTTGTAAAGTGACTATCTATAAAGCAAATTCCTCATCACTGCCCATCCTTCGCTCCTCATCTCTATTGCTCTTCACTCCCCTTCTCCTATACCATAAGAACTACCTTACACAACTGTTTCTCCAACATTGCCGATGCAATTATCTGATGAATTTAAGAAATGGATATAGGTATTATATCCTCGACTGATTTAGTAATGTAGAATTGTTGTCAGCTTCTGGTTTAGCCATTGATAATCTCAGCAGCTCATTATCATCCTCAACGAATTCCAGCAACGATATAAGAACATGGTTGAGATTCGCCGTGACTTACCACCAAGCCTACCCCGATGGGTTTGAAGAGTTCAATATCAATGGCAATGATGTTAATAGTCATTTGAAATATTCTTTTGAGCTAACAAGCAACAGTCTCACCATTATCACATGAATTTCGAAGGTAGAAATTGTTGGAAATATACTATTGCAAAAACGAAATCGTTAGCATTGACAGGAAAAAAATGACTATAAACAAATAAATAATCACTGTGCCATGAAAAAACATTGCTTTAGAAGTAAATCCGCCTTAACTGGTGTAATCGTGTAGTGAATGTCACCCCCAAGGTTAACACAATACTACAACATTTGTACACCCGTATAAAGAAAGTGGAACACAATTGATATTGCTCTTCTAAAAAAGAAATCGGAAAAACTAAAAAGGAATAGATGAGTTGTGTAACACCCAAAACCCGTTTCCATCATCGAAATAGGGTTACAACATATTACTGTATTAATCAAAGCATTTTATAACTAATTAACAATTAATAATCGAGTCAATTTCATAAAATAATAAATAATTCAAAGTGAATCAATTCATACATTTATGAGCTTTAAATCAGGCCTCCGAGGCCCTAAAAATAACTTACAAACAATTAGAGGCCAAATCGAAACAAATCAGAACTTTTCAAGCAAAATAGAAAATTTCCAACTACAGGGATCACACGGCTGTGTGGCTCTCCCACACGCCCGTGTGGCCCTTCCACATGCCCATGTGCTCAACCATGTGTCAAACCGTGTAACTCTCTGGCTTGGGCCACACACTCGTGTCTCTGCTCGTGTGAACCCTTCACCTAACACACTCAGGGCACACGCTTGTGTGGGCTGCCCATGTGTGACACACGACCGTGTGATAGACCGTGTCCCAAGCCGTGTGTCCCTATAAATGACCCTAATCAAGCTCATTCCACATCAAATTTCACAAAAAACTGTACCATTGTTAAAGAAGTCATACCAAGACCCTAAAATAGCCCAAATCCAACCAAAACATGAATTTTCAACCATCCTTAAACTTCCTAATGCATTGCACACCTGACTCAACAACAAGCACTTACCTATTATTCCATAACAATCATCCACAAGTAGCACATATAATAACTCATCAATTCATATTATAACATACCAATTCAAACATAACACTTAACACTCATGAACCATCATTTAAGTTACCTAAGATAAACAACATATCATCCAAGTTTACCATTAAACACAAATACCAAACCAAAATGCCAAGCACAAGCATAAACATGAACTTTACAACTTTTACATTTGCCTAGTACGTGCTATATAACCCAAGTGTTTACAAAAGCTACCAAATGAGCCCTCAGGATAGTGTGATTCTTTGAGTTGATCCGATCCTCCAACACCAAAATAAATATCCAAATAAAGAGCATAACACTAGTAAGCTTACGAAAGCTTAGTAAGTTCACCGATTAAACAAAAAAACTTACCAAATGAACATATCAATTTAAACAATAGACCATAAATTCAATCCCTGTCAAACACATTTCATTATGGTAAGTAGTGCCAGTATAATTAACATTAACAATACCACCCAACACACCATAGCATGTAAATTCCCAGTGTACTCATAAGAGTAAATCAATCAGTACTCAGTATGCTCGCATGAGCTATTTCCTCTAACACACGATGACATGTAAATTCGCAGTATGCTCATAAGAGCTAATCAATCAGTGCATAATATGCTCGTAAGAGCTATCAATCAGTAAAAGTATGCTTGTAAGAGTTATCAATCAGCAAATAGCATGCTCGTAAGAGCTATCAATCAATAAACAGTATGCTCGTAAGAGCTATCAATCAGTAAATAGTATGCTCGTAAGAGCTATCCAACCAACACACCAGTTCATATTATCATGTAACAATAGTCTGCAACAAATTCAGGACATTATCGTAATCAATATGTGTAACCATCCCATAATCGTCTCCATTACTCGCGTCAACCCCGTACTCATCGTACCATAACTCCAAAGCATTTCAACTCGTACATGTATATTTCACAAGTACACTTTAAGCATCCAATCATTCATAGCAAGACACACATTATTAATTACAACAAATCAAATCAAATTGTACTAAATTAAATCAAACGAACTTATCGAAACTATTTGCAGTACTCGTTAACGTATAAGGACTACTCCGCTACTTTATCTTTTCCTCAATTATTAACACGTTATTGATCTAAAATAATAATTTCATTCAATTAACGAATTCTACTAGTAAAATTGACTCATTTTATGCAATTAAGTTATTTTTGACATTTTTATAAAATTGCCCCCCAAAATTTTACTTCACTACGATTTAATCCTTAAGCTCAAAACTTGCAATTTAACCAATTTTAACTAAAACTAAATTCAGCCGAGTGGTTTAGCACTCCACTACAGCCCATACTTGTTGTTTTTTCACCTCAAGTCCTTGTAAATTTATCACTTTAACATTTTAGTCCTTAAACATGAAAATTACTTTACAAAATAGTCTTATTTAACAATCAAGCTTAATAATTTATCATTAAACTTTAAAAGCACACTAAACTCATCAATGACATAATCCACAACATTTAATAGTTTTACAAATTAATCCCCGATTAGCTAGATCAAGCTAAAACTAGCTCAAAAACATAAAAATTACTAAAAACGGGTGAGGTTTACTCACCCAATCGAAAAACTCAAGCTTGGTCGAAGCTTCCATGCCCTAGCTGTGGTGTTTTGGTTCATATTCCATGAAGTAGAAAGGAAATGCTAATTTTATCTTTTAATTTCTTTAATTTAACTTAACTTTTAACCATTTACAAAATTAACCTGTTCATAATAAATTATAAAATCATTAAAGCATTTCTATAATGTCCATAATATAAATATATGGTATATTTACCATCTAAAGAAGGTTTAATTGAACAATTGGTCATTCAATTTTCTTTAATTTTTAACTAAACAAGCTTAATTTCAATTTAATCCTAAAATAAACAGGACTAAATGAATACATAATCTAAAAATTAGTGGATGGTAATCATGTCACCACCGCTTGGACTTTTTGACCATGATCTAATCACCATTTTGGTCCCTTTAGTATTTTATCTATAACAATTAACTTTTACCTCTTTTACAAATTAATCATTTTACTTCAATTAAGCAATCAATCATCAAAATTACCGGACCAAACTTCAATTCATCTATAATACGACTTTGTAAATATTTAATAAAAATATTTATGACCATAAATTTTGGAAACGAGATCCTGATACCTCATTTTTCAAAACCACTTGGCTTTTGAACTGAACCGTTATACTAACTTTTAATTCAATAATTAAAATTCATTAATTCGAAATTCCATATAAAAACTATTATTGACCCATATAATTTAAATACTCATTATACAAACTTAGTCGTCGAATTTGTGATCCCGAAACCATTATTTTCAACACCACTAAAAAATAGTTGTTACAAGTTGTGGGAGAAAAGATTGTTGTTTTCCTTGTTGTGTAAAATGAGGAGAATGATATGCTATTTATAGGATTTTTTGAAGGGGTAAAATTGTAAATACGCAATAATAGAAACTATATTTTCGGATTTCTACAACAGGTACAAAATATATTTTTTGAAACAAATTTTTTGCAGCAGTCAGACACGAATTTTTCGCAACTGAAAATATTTTGAAAATAATTAAAAAGAAAGAGAAAAAAACTAAAATTTTATCCAAAAAGAAACACACACAATACCTATCATTAACATAGACACAAGCCAAGCAATAGCACGCATGTTTTATCCATGTTGAGTTTTATCTCTAACTCGAGTAGCTTGCTGAGTTTTATCTATGTTGGAGAATAAATTGTGTAAAGTGGTTTTTATGGTGAGACGGTAGCAAAGTGAGGAGAGATAGAGATGAGAGAGTAAGGAATGAGCGATGATGAATATTGGTAGTTCTTATAGTGGGTGTTGGGTGCGATGAGGATTTGTGGTTCTTATGTTGCAAATAGATAAAAAAAATGTTTTGGACTAATTATAAAGAGGTCTCTAACTTTAGTCAAAAGTAAAAAAAAATGTCATGTATGTTAGTGGATTAACGAAGTTTTTAATAACGGTGACCAATTTGAGCAATTATCTCAATTAGAGTGACTAAAATGACAAACACAAATTTCAAATAATTAAAATAGAAACGACGCTACCTTATAGTAATAGTTTACCTTTTCTATTTTTAGTTTAAGATACAAGGAGGCTAAACTAATGAAGATTTTGCAAAGAACCTGTGTAACACCCCATATCTAGCCCGGTTGTCGAGCTCGAATACTAGGACACTATGTTAGAACCGTAAAATAAATTTGAAATAAAACTTAATAAGACATAAACCAGGATCTATCATATCAAATCATCAAGAATAAATCTAGAACAAAACTAGATGCGGAAGCGTAACTGAATTTATCGATTTCTTGAAATATACAGATCTTTGGGTTTTGATATTCTAAATTAGCACACAAGCAATTTTGAGAGGGTAACTCTCTCTTTTCCAAAGATGGGATATTAGAAAAGTTACCCATGTGTAATTTGGGGACCATAACCCTAATATACAACTTTGGCACACTAGCCGTAATTTTTAATCAGCCCATCATCAATTAAAAATTAGTTACTAGAGTATCTACACATATTTGACCCAAACTTTATTTAATAATTAAAGTCCAATAAACCTTAACTAAATTAGATCACTTTTAATTTGGGCTAACCTATTATGATAATAAATAATAACATGTAATCACCCTTATTATATATGTGATGTCCATATTTTCCAACAATCTCCCACTTGGACCAAGTATATTTACTAATTGCTTTATAATTACATGTAATTATATAACCTTATGAGCTCAATATTTTACTATCATATCCAAAAGGTACTCCGAACAGTCTTGTTCATTAATTATGTTAACATAGAATCAAGGCGACTTTCATTACATATATCGTAACTGAATGCTCCCTGATCACGTATATTAACACAACCAAATGACATAGATCAAGTATGGAGTGTAGCATGGAAATTACATGCAATATGATCTAAACATGTCTATTTCCATCTAGTCCTCCTTAAAACTTAGTGAGATCAAACTTTACCAAAATTAGAGTGTGAATAAACCAAATAAACTTTCTTTTTGTAGAAAATAAAATTAATATACGTAAACTGAAATAACTGAAAATGTGTTTATAACATAAAAACATTTAAAAGTACAAACTCCCACTAAAACCAAATATCCTTAAAAGACATTACACCCATATGAGCAATGTGCTCATGAAAAACCTTGGGTGTAGTCCCTTAGTAAGTGGATCCGTAATTATGGAGTTTTTCCTAATATGCTTTATAGGCACCTATCCACTTTGAACTTTTACTTTAACAACCAGGAACTTAAAGTGTATGTGCTTTGACTTTGATGTGCTCTTGTTGCTATTGAAATAAAAAGCTGCAATTTGTTTTCACAAGTTGCACCTTGACAAAATCTTGTATCCATATTCCATTAAAATCGGAGTCAGTATACCTGATGATCCCTAACTGATCAAACCTCCGATATGTGATCATGTCATCTTTTATTCTTTGAAAATATCTTATAACCCTCTTGGATGCTATCCAATGATCCAAACCAAGGTTGCTTAAATATCTGCCTAACATCCCAATAATGTACACAATATTCCAATATATACAAACCTGAACATAGACTTCCCATTGCTAAAATGTAAAAAAATCTTATGCATTTCTGTAATCTTAAAAATGTTCTTAAGGCATTGATTGAGACTATACTAATTATTGTAAAGTAGTATGCCATTAACATATAAAACCAAACATAAAACCTTACTCCCACTAACTTATGGTATATACAATTATCAACCAAATTCATCTCTAAACCGAATGAGATAATCATTTGGTAAAATTTGTAATACTATTGATGAGAAGTATGCTTAAGCTTATAGATGAAGTTCTTTCATTTGCAAATCATTAACTTTGCATCATTAGACATGTTTTCTAATTGCACCATATAAATGTATAATCATTGTTACCATTGAGAAACCATTAACTTAATATTTATTTGATGCAGCTTAAGGTCAAAATATTCCACTAAAGCCATTATAATCCTTTCTCTAGTGAACCTTTTTAATGACATTCATTCTTGAGGTTGTTGAGTTTGTTCTTTTGGAACAATTACATCATCTTGGATAAGGAGTTGTTCAACATTGTCTTGTTGAGGCTTTGGATTCACTTCTTGATCAATGATAGGTATGAGAACCTGAACATCGTCAAAAGTGATAGTAGGAACTGAGTTGGAATCCAATTCCTCCTTAAAAGCAATGCTTCTAACCTTATTTCTCCCTCCAAACTCAACATCCTCAAAAATATTGTCATTCTCGTCTTAAAATTATTCTTAATTATGGGATCATAAAACTCATAGCCTCAAGTTCGCTCAGAATTTCCTTAACCCTTATACTTCATATACATAAAAAAAGTAAAAAAATGATGTCATCTCAACCTGATCGCTTTTTTAGCAAAACATTTCTAAATTTCGTCAAGGAATCCCTTAGCCTGAGTAATCTCTTCATATTTTGTGCCCCTAAAGGTTTCTGGAATGTTGTGCTTCATGATCACTAGACTCATGTAATTTGAACGACCCACCTCTCAAAATCCCTTTTAACATAAGGGGTGCTTTTCACAGTGAGAGGTGCGAGTTGTTCTTCCTTTAATGCAAAGTCTATGTCCATACAACCAAGCACTATAAGTGCCTTTTCCATTCCTTGAAATTAGTCTCATTAAGTATGGGTATAGAATTTATATTAGCATATATTGTGGCAGCAGAAGATGGACTAGCTGAATATAAAACAAAAAATAAATAAAAACAAGCTCACATCAATCATAAGTAAACAATAAATTCAAGATAATGACTAATCTCATCTCAAGATACCAAACACTACATTAATATCAAGTCTTTGGACATTAATATTAACAATAAGCGATACTCTTGTTGTAGCAATCAAATATTGACAATAAATTATGTCAAACAATGAATCAATCTTTGGACCAACTTATTGCTCACATAAAATACCTTATAATTGTCACACATTTATCACTACAGATGTCTTTGAAATTTGGCCAAATATTAACTTACCTTTGGGTCAATTAATAAACGCATGAATCATAAAAAACATATAATTATCTTGATATTTTAAATAAATTAATCTACGCAAAAGAGGTCACTTTGGCGGCATTTTGTTTCAACTAATCTATTTAAAATATTAGACATTCTTAATTAAAATCCAAAACCAAAATATGAATTTATTTGTTTCAAAATATTTCTCACAGTTTCATCTTTCAATCAAATTAAAAGATAATAGTATATATATATATATCCCAAAACAACATACAGTGATGTTGGCAAATATAATAATAGCTGAATAAATCAAAATAACCTCACATAAGACTTCAAATTTAAACCAAAATAATTTGAATAAAAAAACCTCATATCAAGAGATCGGATACTCCATTAATATTTAATCTTTGAAAAAAATATTAACTTATAAGTAATATCTTGGTGTATAATCAAACACTGACAATAAGAACAGGAGCGGATTTAGGGGGGCTGGCAGGGGCCCCAACCCCCCTAAAATAGAAATTTTTTTTTTTTTGGCCCTTTAAATTTCTAAAAATTTTAAATTAATAAAGGTAAAATTGCATTTTGGCCCCTAAAAATAATAAAAATTTGATTTAATCCTTTAAAAATTATACAGATAATAGACAATTTAATTTTGTCCCCCTAAATTTTTTTCCTGGCTTCGCCCCTGAATAAGAACATGTCGAAAATAAATCTTCCTTTAGGTCAATTTCAAATAATCGTCACGTGTTTATTTACATAGTTGCACATGTAATATTATAAACCTTCCTTTGGGCTGATCTATATTAACATAACTTAAGTTACATGCACACAACTTTTAATATTTTAAAACAAAATAATTTACACAAAAAAAAGAGATCACTTTGGTGACTTATTGCTTTGATTAAGTTATTTTAAAATATATAAACATTATAATATTCAAATTGAAAATTTTCATAATAGTTAAATGTCAAAACTAACTTTTTTTATTGCTATATAGTTTCTGTAATAACCCAAAATAGGGTTGCCTTAATGCCGTAATAAAAAATAGAAACCTCAATCTTTTATTGATTTTTTTTTTGTTCCAAAACCATATATGTCAAAGTTAAACATAAATATTGTAATGATTCAAGGCCAAATAATTAACAAGTATACGTATTCATAAATTTGACATAGACAAACACCAAAATAATTCACGCGTATACGTGTATTCAAAATCAAATAGAAAAACTATACTGCAAATACCATGCAAATCCAAAATTGTATTTATGATTAAACAGAGATTCACATGAATACTTTAAATATTTTCAAGCCAATAAATCTAAAAATCAAAATCATAATAGTTGGTATATCCCACAATTCATCCAATAAATCATATCATCATAATTTAACCAAATATTTGGATCCATATGATATCAATACCTATATTATAAAACCAAATTTAAAACAAAATTAATAACTTTTACGAATATCCATTAAACTAGTATATATTCAATCTATACTCATATCTTTAAAAACTGAAATTATAAAAATCAATAGATTAAAAATATAATAATTAAACATGATTAATCCCCAACGTATAATAGTATAAATCCATTAAGTATACCTTACTAAAAACATATTGGAACAATGATTAATTTAATATTTAACCAAAGGAATCAACACTCTCATACATCCAATTAAAACGATGCCCAAGTTTTATATTAACCTTATTCTTTTATCCTAAAAACTAAATATATAATCAAATCCAAATATTCACATCATGAAATAAATATAAAATAATTGATAAAAAGAACCCGATTGATTATTGGCAAACAAAGCCAAAGCATAAATCAAACTCATGGTCATTAATAATAATAATAATAATAATAATAATAATAAATCTCAAGCTAATTTATGTGATTTCTCAAAAACAATAAATATGGATAACGAAACAATCTTTATAGCAAAAACTTAAAAAAATTAAAAAGACATTAGAAAAGTTACTCATATGTAATTTGGGGACCATAACTCTTATCTATAACTTTGGCACGTTAGCTCTAATTTCTAATCAACCCATCATCAATTAAAAATTAGTTACTACAGTATCTACACAGATTTAACTCATATTTTATTTAATAATTAAAACTCAATGACCTTAACTAAATTAGATCACTTTTAATTTGGGCTAACTTATTATGATAGTAAATAATAACATGTAATTACTCTTATTATATATGTGATGTCCATATTTTCCAACACGTTACACCACTGTCTCACATCGTTTTTATCACAAACCATCACATTATTGTATATGCATTCATTTTTATTTTATTATTAAAGGTTTCATACGAGTTTTAGGTCATACATACTCTAACCATGCTAAACAATCATCGAACAATCGTAAATTAATCACTAAACATGCATTAAGATACTTAGCCAAATTTCCCAAAACTGTTACGTAGGTATAGATACTGATAGAGTGGTTTCGATAATTCTCTCAAGTGGTATCGATACTGCTTGAAAAATCGATACCACATTAGCTTACTATTTCTCGTTTTAAAAACCCAAATATCGAAAAATATTGGTACCCTTGAAAAAGTATAGATAATTTCACCCCGAGTATCGATACTCGAAATAAAATGTCGATACCAACTCGCAAAACTGACTTCCTGCACTTCGAAAATTATAGAGGTATCGTTTTTAAAACCCGAATATCGATATCTCTGTTCCAGAGCACAAAAATACAACATATATCAATAATAAGTCCATTTAAACTTAGTTCTAACAACATGCATCATTCATCTAATCAAATAAACATCAAAATATACAAAATAGCAGTCCAAACATCACATTTTAAATCCACAAATTTTCAAGCATAATAGACATGCAAATAACTAAAAAAACCCACATATCAAACCCAATATAAAACTTGCCATATTACCTTAATCCCCAAATAAAAAAAAGCAAATAACACCTACTAAATGCAACTAAAAGTTTGACTTGGATCACCCTCGAAGGTCACACCGCTCACACTGACACTATTGATCTGCAATGGTTTAAAAGGAGTGGATGAGCTTAAACAAGCTTAGTGAGTGTTCAGAACAACTACTATGCAAACAAGTCATTATGCATTAACGAAAAAGTCATATAACATACTCACAATATTACCAACTTTAATGTCATATTACATATGTTTAAACATATTTCATGGGTCCATTTACACATTAATCACATTGACACTTAAGCATAAATTGCAGTAAATTTTAAGCATAAATCCCATTAACATTTAAGCATAAATCATATTAACATTTAAGCATAAATCATTTTAACATTTAAGCATAAATCACATTAACACATATAAACATTTATCACATTAACACCTATAAGCATGTATCACATTAACACATATAAGCGTAAATCACATTAACACATTTAATCGTATATAACATGAACACATATAGGCATATATCACATTAATCAATAGTCACATTTATTGATAATTTGACTCTTGAGGTTATGAAACATAGAGTGGACTCTATCACCACACATCGGATACGTGGATCTCCAAACACACCAAATATGACTCATAGAGTCGAACATGTCCCATAAGTGAAGTATATAGCTAACACTCTCCAAACACACCAAACACACATATCTCGTTGAATGAAGCTTAGCTCACATTCCCTTATCTCTCAAAACACGTCTCAGGGCCTTAATGCCCAATTCACATATACATATAGGTGAGTGCTCAGGATTCTACGGCATACCAACTATATCCAATGGTCTCATAAGATCACAAATCCAAAATATCCATATTATTATTACACATTTACTTACCGATTTTCTACATATCAACATTGCATATGCACATCATTAGCACAATATATTCACCGTCATATGACATGAATAACATACCCACATACTTTCTATCTCACGGCATGGATAATATACCCACATATTCACTTTCACAATAGTCATCTCAAGCTTTTGGCACATGTCATAGCATCTCATAAATGTTCATATTTCATATTTGCACAAGCACACATATATCATAAATAAACATAGGTACGAGAACATTTACACTTGAAATTTAGAGTAAGGGTTTAGGCTACCTCTAAATTCTCAATTACACAATGAATCATCTGAGCAACTATTCCAAAACACTCACAAAAAATATGCTTTCACCAAAAAGCCGAAAGCTCAAAGAAGCTTTTCTTTGCCTTTGTCTCTACTCTTTGAAGGTTCTATTGACTCCAACACTTCAACAAGACAAACCACATAAATATACGATCAATAATCAGTCATCAACACCTTAAACAGTCACAAACATAAGCCTAAGTTACTTTTTCTTTTAATCGAAACCTTCGACATAGAAAACTTTAAATATTTAATATATCGGTCTACACTTAATGTTTTTGCATAAAACTAATTTCATTCATCTACATATTCATCTACGTCTAATTCCCAACCTTTAAACTATACAAAACTACACGTTTTAAGGTATCGAAATTTTTCGACAAACAATGACCATTATGACAAAAATTTATTAAAACTTGAGAAATACTCAACTAAATTTCGAAGTAACTTTTGAAATTTTCTAATCATGTTAAAATAAGTTGAAAAACACTTTAAAACTAAGTTTTAATCCATAATCTTAAAATCCACCATTGACCCAATTTTTGGCTTTTATTTAAAACATGTGATTTAATGGCTATAAATTTGATTTAAAGATCTAGATAACATTTAAAACTAATAGAAAGATGAATGGTTACCTTCTATGGAAAAATAAAAGAGTTTTCGATGCAAATCCGAGAAACTCACAATTGAAGAAGAAGAAGAAATTAATGAGGTTTTTGGGTGTTTCTCTTAATTTCAATGGAGATTTATGGTTCAAAGGATGTTGAAATTCAAAAGGGATTAGGATTTGGAAGTAAAAATCAATTGGAAGAGAATAGGAGAGCAAGAGACAGCATAAGTAAGAAGAATGAATAAACTAATTTTAATCCATAATCTTAAAATCCACCATTGACCCAATTTTTGGCTTTTATTTAAAACATGTGATTTAATGGCTATAAATTTGATTTAAAGATCTAGATAACATTTAAAACTAATAGAAAGATGAATGGTTACCTTCTATGGAAGAATAAAAGAGTTTTCGATGCAAATCCGAGAAACTCACAATTGAAGAAGATGATTAAATTAATGAGGTTTTTGGGTGTTTCTCTTAATTTCAATGGAGATTTATGGTTCAAAGGATGTTGAAATTCAAAAGGGATTAGGATTTGAAAGTAAAAATCAATTGGAAGAGAATAGGAGAGCAAGAGACACGAGAGCAAGAGACAGCATAAGTAAGGAGAATGAATAAACTAAGGTGAAAACAAATTAAAAAAGGGGGTTTTAGGTTTAATTTAAAATTTTGGTTTAATTCTTCATAAAAACTCTCAATTTTGACTTTTTTACAAATCAAACCTATTTTCAATTTAAAGGTATTTATATCTCATTTTTAGAAATTGATTTAGCTTCCTAAAAAGTCATTGTTGAAAACATTTTTGGTTACCAAGCTTACGAAATTCCTAGCACATATGGGATAAAATTCTCATTTTTCCCTCGAAACTTCTAGACCCAATTTTGGGGTGTGACAACCTGTTAGAATTAAGTGACTCGAATCCTTGTTAAAATAAATTACAGTGGTAAAATAAAATAAAAGTAAAATCTATATAGAACTACACTTTTATTTTATTTTGATTAGAATAAGATTTTTCAACCTTACTACACTTCATCTATTTGACTTTGATTAGAATAAGGTTTTTCAACCTATAAATAGACGTAGTCTAAACTCTTCTTGTAAATTATTCGAATTCGACATTAATGAATTTTCTTTTCTTATACCCGTGATTTTTTTCTCGAAAGGGTTTACATGTAAAATCTGTGTGTTTCTTTTTCTCTTTCATTTTTGTAATGTTTCTTCATTGTCGATGTTAAATTTATTTTTGATATCATTTTTAAAATTACCATCTGTGACGTTTATTTGTTTTAATTTATGTAAACCTATTTATATATTTAATTTTTCGAGGTATTAGCAATTAAATTAAGTAATTTCGATACATTTATTAATTAATAGCAAATCTTTTTGTTTGGCTTAGGTAGAAAGTACGTGGTTACTAATCCAAATCTTTGTATCAATTTAACATGTCTATTTCTTATTTAAATTCAATTTTTTTCTTTTTTTTTCTTCTTATTACAGTGACAAATAATTTTAACAAAAATCATAAATATTTGTTATTGGTTTTTTTATTTGTTTATTTTCGAAATTGATAAAAATTAAATTATTTTTTTAGAAAGATATCAATTTGAATATTTCTGAAATGATTTAATATAACATTTAGTATCTGAATTTGATATTTTTTTTTTAATTTGGTACCTAAACTTTTTTTTTGATCCAATTTGGTATTTAAACTTGACACTTTTTCCTAATTTGATACTTAAACTTGACACACATTTTTTAAGTTGGTACTTAAACTTTTTGTGGTCTAATTTGGTACATGAACTTGATTTTTTCCTTTTTGTGGTCTAATTTGGTACATGAACTTGAATTTTTCCCTAATTTAGTGCATAATCTTTTTTAATATTAATTCATTAAGTATAGCTCAATACCTATTTTATCATGAATTTTCTCTAAAACCGAAAGTATTTTTGTAGCGTAATAAAAAAAATTTAACACCGTTATTGTTTTGCATAATTTTTATAATATTTAATAAATTTAGGTACTAAATTGAATCTAAAAAAAACTTAGATACCAAATCAGAAAAAAATATCAAATTCAGGTATCAATATATTCCATCTTTCATGATACGATACTAACGCGAAATCCCCAAGATATAGCACAAAAGAATGAAAGAAGTTAGGATTAGAACTTAAAGATATAAGAAAATAAAAGAAATGACAAATGACCAAATTTAGAAGAGATTTGATTGCAATTTGGCCAGAAGTTTTTTTTCCTATCCCTTGTGCATCTTAATTTGGAGACTCAAGAAAAAAAACATTATTTATTTTTTTGAATTCAAAGTTAAAGATAGTATGTAATTAGAAGAAAAATGAAATAAAGATAGATAATTTATCATATAGAACCCTTTATGAAACCCTTAGAAGAAAAACTCCTATAAGTAAGGGTGAGTATTCGATCGTGTCGAGTCAAATCGAGTCAAAAAATTTCGAGTTAGTCGAGTTGACGAATCCTATTTTAGCATACTCAATTTGAATTTTTTTGAATCGAATCGAATCGAATCGAGTCAAAAAATTTCAAGTCAAGTCGAGTCGAGTTAACGAATCTTATTATTTATACACAATGTTGTGTTTACATGGACCGATTATTTAACTAGTAGATGAAAAGTACAAGATTATTTAACTACGTAAACAATATAATGATTTTACCTTTTAACTTAATTAATAAACATTTATCAAAACGTCGTAGTTTTATCGTTTAACTTAATGGTTTTGACTTTTAACTTTAGAAAAGGTAAGCATTTATCAAAACGATGTAGTTTTGCTTTTTCTTATTCGGAGTTTCGGATAATTCAAATAGTGTAATTCATATTCAAATTAAACCGAAAAACTTAATTTTTTCATTCGAGTTGATCCGAATAACTTGATTAACTCAAATAAGTCGAACTATTTAATTCAAAATTTGAATTTTTTATCGAGTTTTTCGAATCGAATTAGATTTTGCTCACCCCTATCTACAAGCATCAATAATCAAGCTTGGAGTTTGAATACTTGCAACTCCTTGGAAGTTTTGAAAGTATTAAATTCGAAAAATAAACAAGAGAAAAATCACTCTACTCTCAAAGAGAGCTTGCTTCACGCAAAGTGAAAAAAAGTTCCAACTTTTATTCAATTATATTTTATACTAAAAAAAGTCCTATTTATAGGCCAATTTACAAGAGTTTAAAATAAATTAACACTCCTAATTATCTTAATAAAATTCCTATGACCATGAAAACTCTCTAAACATTTTAATGTGTTACAATAAATAATACATGAAAATTAAGTGTTTAAATGGAGTAAAAACTCCTCTCGATGGCTAGCTATGAAGAGTCTCACTTCAACCATTCCTCTGTGTTATATTTTAATTAAAACTCTTGCTTTCTTCATGGATAAATAACTCTATTATGGTCAACTATTTTTTGGGCTCATTGAGGAAAATTTTAACTTGAGATGTGGGCTCTTAAGTTGCTCAATATGATTTAAATATTGATCTAAAGCCTTCAAGTAAAGAACTTATTAATTTCGTCTAAAAAAATTCAATTTTCATAGTCTTATATAAAATATTCATAACTTGAGCTTCTAAATTTGGATTGACGCATTTCAAAGTATGTTGTGAAGCTAAGAGACATATCCTCAATCCATAAGAGACAATCCAACACAAAGATGCCTAAATCACATTTGAAAATACGTCACAAGTTGGCTTATGTTCTAGACTTAAACTCAATTGAATATACACCTCCTCGATTCGTATAAGATACATTTGATAGTGATAGATGAAATCTAGGTGAATTTTTTCTTAGGTATTATTTCGTTTTTTGGTTATTACTCAATTATTTTTGTGTTTTATTTTTTTTGTGTGTTCGTAGTTAATTAATTTAGTTAATTTTAGTTTTAATTAATAACTCGAATTTATCAGTTAAATAATAGAAAGACAGTAATTACTAGTACTTTTAGTCTTCGTGGGAACGATATCTTTGTTCATTGTAGCTATACTATTAATAAATAGGTGCACTTGCCTTAATCAAAATTTTAGTTAGTTTCGCGATGCATCAAGTTTTTGACGCCGTTGTCTGGTACTAAAATATTAGAAAAACTAGGACATTACTGTAGAGAATTCGTAGAGAGGTTAGAGAAGCAAGGCAAGATCAACAAATCTTAATAGACGATCAAGAGCAAAAGGACATTACGGTGGAGATGGATAATAATCTTGTTAATTCGCAACCTCCTGCACGTTCTGCTCCTCGGACTATGTATGACTATGCTAAGCCCACTCTGATCGGGGCTAAATCAAGTATTGTCAAACTAACTATTGCTGTAAACAATTTTGAGTTTAAGCCGAACACAATTCAGATGGTCCAACAGTATGTTCAGTTTGATGGGTTGCAAGATGAAGATTCAAATGCTCATTTATCTAATTTTCTAGATATCTGCAACACTTTCAAGATTAATAGTGTTACTGATGATGCCATACGTTTACGGTTATTCCCATTTTCTTTGAGGAGCAAGGCAAAACAGTGGTTGTATTCCCATCCGCGGGGTTCTATCACGACTTGGGCTCAGATGACTAAAAAGTTTCTGTTGAAGTATTTTCTACCGGCCAAAATAACTAAGTTGAGGAACGAAATCTCTTTTTTTGCTCTGAGTTGGAGACATTGTATGATTCATGGGAGAGATTTAAGGATATTCTAAGAAGGTACCCTAATGATGGATTACCTTTATGGTTACAAGTTCAAACATTTTACAACAGTTTGAATCCCTTAACTAGGTAGATAATTAATGCAGTAGTTGGAGGAACATTGAATAAAAAGACACCTGAGGCAGTCCAAGAATTTATTAAGGAGATTGCACTGAATAACTATCAGTGACAAGTCATGAGAACAAAACCAATCAAGGCAGCCAATGTTTTTAATATAGATACAATTGCTATGTTGGCAAGTCAGGTGGAAGCACTGAATAAAAAGATTAATGATTAAAGTTGCAATAACACGATGAATTATGTAATGTAAGGTGATGCAACTAGAGCGGGGATGATCAATCCATAATGTTTACCCTTCAGTTCTAACTTGAAGCATGAGCCAGTCAGCTTTATAGGTAACAATTCTAGATCTCAAAATGACCACTACAACAAAAATTATAATCCAAGATGCAAGAATCATCTAAATTTCTCTTGGGGTGGTCGAGGAAATCAAATTTCACAACCCCCTTCGGATTTTTAGCAACCTTGTCAGCAAGAAAAGAGTTGAATCTAGAAGATATGTTAATGAAATTTATTTCAGTGTCAAAAACTAGATTCCAAAACAATGAAACGACTTTGAGGAATCAATAGACATTTATTTAGGGACTCGAGAATCAGATTAGTCAGCTTGCTAAATTGGTTTTGGAAAGGCAACAAGGAAGTTTACTTGGTAACACTAAAACCAACCCAAATGAGTAGATCCATACAATCATTATACGAAGTGAAAAGGTATTAGTCGAGCCTAAAATGAAGCTAAATCTAGGAGCTGTTGAGAAAAATGATCGGGTTGAGGAAAGCAAGAAAGGTATAAACTAGTGGTCAGAGAGTACAAACCACCAATTCCATATCCAGCACAAGTGAAGAAAGACCACATGAACGAACAATATGGTAACTTTCTTGAACTTTTGAAAAAATTGCATATTAACTTACCTTTTGTTGAAGCGCTTTCACAAATGCCAAAGTATACAAAATTTTTAAAGGAGTTGTTAACAAATAAAAGCAAGTTAGACGATCTTTCCATTGTAGAGCTCAATAAAGAGTGTTCAACCATTTTAAAAAAAAACTACCCACCAAGCTTAAAGATCCAGAGAGTTTTACTATCCATTGTTTTATTGGTAACTTAAATTTAGAAAAAAAAACTTTAGCTGATTTGGGTGTTAGTATATATCTAATACCTTATAAATTGTTCAAACAACTTGGTCTCAGGGAACCAAAACCCACTAGGATGAATATTCAATTAGCTGACAGATTAATTAAGTATCCTAGGGTTATTATTAAGGATGTACTTGTTAAAATAGATAAATTTATATATCTTGTTGATTTTATTATATTGGACATGGATAAGGATGTTGAGGTACCCATGATATGATTCTAGTATGATCTCGCTTTGTTGAAATACTAGGATGTTTGTATTGCCCTGATCGTTAAATCCGTAATTTTATGTTTAAGGCTTGTAACGGAATTTGGATAGTTTTTATATGCCTGAAGGGTAAAAGATGAAAAGAATGCTGAAAATTAAAAGGATAATAGTGTGGATGATGGATGGTGGTAGGGGTGGTTGGTGGATGATGGAATTGGGGTTTAGGACTTGAGAGATGAACCAACACTAAAAAGTGAAGACTCAAACTCTATAACGGTCACTAAACAATAGGATCTTGACCCGCTAGTTATGAAGAACTAGGAACCAAAGTATCAAGAGTTTATTCAATAAGCAACACTTGAAGGATCAATAAAATTCTATAAAATAACAGAAGAGATAAAAATCTAAATATATTGAATCTGAATTCGTTACAAATGGAGAAGATAGCCTCTATTTATAGGCTTTACAAAATGAAAGTGAACAGCCATCATTCATCATTCATAAATGAATGTGTTGATTCATTTAAAAAGTCTTGAATGAAACATTGAATGTGAACAACCATCATTCATCATTCATAAATGAATCTGGTGATTCATTTAAAAACTCTTGAATGAAACATTGTATCCCTCCATATGTGTGTTGAATGGATATCATTTGAATAGGCACTTTTGGTCCATGTTTTTTAATTATCATTGCTGCCCATTCATAAGTCCAATAGAGGTGTCTCTTGGTTTGAAAAGATGTGTCTCTTGGTGTAAATAATCTGATTCAATTAACATAATCCTTGATGTCCATAGATCCATGCATGTTATCCACTCCTTTTCCAAGAGTCTTCACGCTTTGAATCATCTCATCCAATAATTGTGTCCCTTCATTGTACCCTGCACCACACAGATATATTTTTAAGTCTTTTATGATTAGCATAACACACAACACACATATATACTTGGATATAGTGAATATAACTCTTAATAATAAAAAATAAACAACACACTAATGCATCAAATGGTTCCCACGCCTAAATATATATATCAAACATGTAACAACTATATATTATATGATGCAAACAAAATTTTAAAGATGTGCATACTTAAAACAAATGTAATGCATGCATAAAAAATAAACATATAGCACGTTGCATGGCTTCCTTTTCCATTGCATGAGACAAATCCTACATTGTATCGCATGGTTTGGACGTTGGCAACCTTACTGATCTTCCAAGCTTGCATGAATTTATTCGTAATAGCATCTCTAAACCTTCTAGACCTTGCACGAGTTATTGGGCCTAAAGGAAATTCCTTTGGGTCCTTGGGTGGTGACGTCACCATGATCTTATCATCCTTCATTTCTTGAGAGCGATTTGTCCTCAAATCATCACTTGGTTCATAGAGAGATAAATTTGAAACATTAAAATTTACACCGACACTGAATCCTCCCGAAAGATTTATCTTGTATGCATTGTCATTGATCTTCTCTAAAACTTGAAATGGTTCATCCCCTCTAGGTGAGAGTTTGGATTTCCGTTGTGCTGGAAATCGTTCCTTTTTTAAATGTACCCAAACCTAATCTCCTGATTCAAAGGTAACTTGGTTTCACCCTTTATTTGCTTGCTATTCATATTACTTTGTTCTCTTCTCAATGTTCTCTCAAACTTTTTGATGAAGCTTTTTCAAAAATTCAGCCTTGTCTTTCCCATCTTTGTTTAATACTTGAACAATGGGCAAAGGTATCAAATCCATAGGGGACAATGGATTAAATCCATAAACAACCTCAAAAGGTGTAAACTTGGTGGCTGAACGGATGGATCGATTGTTAGCAAATTCCACATGTAGCAAGCTTTCTTCCTACGATTTTAGATTCTTGCTTATCAATGATCGAAGCAAAGTTGAAAGCACTCGATTTACTAATTCGATTTAGCCATTAGTTTGGGGATGACAAGTTTTAGAAAATAATAACTTGGTGCCAATTATGCTCCATAAGGACCTCCAAAAATTACTTAAAAACTTCGTATCTTGATTTGAAATAATTATCCTCGGTAGTCCATGTAAGCGCACAACCTCCCTGAAAAACAAATTAGCAATATTGGAAGCATCGTCAGTTTTGTGGCACAGACTAAAGTGTGCCATTTTTTGAGAGCCTGTCCACCACGACGAACATGGAATCTCTACCATTCTTTATTCTAGGGAGTCCTAAAACAAAGTCCATAGAAATGTCAACCCAAGGCTCATTAGGAATTGGTAATGGCATGTACAACCCTTGAGGTTGGAGTTTAGATTTCGCCCTTTTGCAAGTGATACATATCGCACAAATTCGTTTCACATCCCTTTTCATTTTTAGCCAATACAGATGCTCTTGTATGATGTTTAATGTCTTATTAACTCCAAAATGTCCCATAAGTCCTCCACTATGGGCTTCCTTTACTAGGACCTCATGTGCACTACTTTGAGGGATGCAAAGTTCCCTTTCTTTGAATAAGAAACCATCATGCCTATAAAACCTGTCAATTGCACCTTTCTCACATGCCTTAAAGATTAAAATCAAGATTAGTAGCATAGAGTTCTTTAAGAAATGCAAATCCAATCAGTTTAGATTAAAGAGAATTAAGAAGAACATATCTTCAAGATAAGGCATCAACAACAACGTTCTCTTTTCTCTTTTTATATTTGATGACGTATGGAAGTGACTCAAGGAATTCAACCCATTTGGCATGTCTCTTGTTGAGCTTATGCTATATCCCTTGATATGTTTCAACGCCTCATGGTTTGTGTGCACAACAAATTCCTTTGGCCATAGATACTGTTGCCATTGTTTCCAAGGCTCTAATCATAGCATACATTTCCTTGTCGTATGTCGGGTAGTTCAATGTTGCTCCACTAAGTTTCTTACTAAAGTAGGCCACTGGACACCCCTCTTGTCACAAAACAGTACCGATTCCTAAACTTGAAGCATCACACTCGATCTCGAATGTCTTGTCAAAGTTTGGTAAGGAAAGCAAAGGTGCCTTTGTTAAGCACTCCTTAATTTGATTGAAAGATTGTTCTTACTCATCATTCTAAAAGAAACTTGCATTCTTTTTTAATTATGTTAGTCAGAGGTGCAACAATGGTACTAAAATTAGGGATAAACCTTCCATAGAAACTGGCAAGTCAATGGAAACTCCTTACCTGACTAATGTTTGTAGGCGTCGACCACTCTTCAATTGCCTTCACCTTTTCGTGATCAACCTCTAATCCTTTAGAGCTCACTATAAATCCTAAAAACACAAGTTTGTTTGTATAGAAAATGCACTTTTCAAGTTAGCATATAGTTTCTCCTTTCGAAGTGTATTCAAAACAAACTTGAGATGCATTTCATGATCCTTCACGGAACGGCTGTATATGAAAATGTCATCAAAGTAAACAACACAAAACTTCATAAACTAATCCTTGTACTAACTGCTTTTTAATTGTAACAAATGCGTCCAAATACATGTCATCAAACACAAACTTTTTATTCTGCTCTAACAAAGAGTATAAGGGTGTTGCTATTTTGGAGAAGTCTCAAATGAATCTTTTATAAAATCCAACGTGACCAAGAAAACTCCTTATTCCTTTTACATTTGTGGGTGGAGGTAGCTTCTCAATGATTTCCACCTTTGCTTTGTCTACTTCAATGCCCTGACATGATATGCGATGGCCAAGGACAATGCTTTTATTTACCATGAAATGGCATTTTTCCTAATTTAGCACTAGATTTGTGTCCTCGTATCTCTTAAATACTTTCATCAGATTGTCAGCGCATTGATCAAAATTGTGCCCATACACAGAGAAATCATACATGAATACCTTCAATGAATCTTCAATCATGTCAGAGAAAATAACCATCATTCACTTCTAAAATGTAGTTGGGACGTTGCATAATCCAAATGGCATTCGTCAAAAAGCAAAGGTTCCAAATAGGCATGTGAACGTAGCCTTTGCTTGATCTTCCGATGAAATTATGATCTAATTGTATCCAAAGTAGCCATTAAGGAAACTATAGCAGGTCTTACCAGCTAGCCTATCCAACATTTGATCAATAAATGGTAGTGGAAAGTGATCCTTCTTTGTCGACACATTTAAACGATGGTAATTCATGCATACTCGCCAATCTGTAGCAATACGAGTAGGGATTAGCTCATTTTTATCGTTATTTACCACTGTGATTCCGCTCTTCTTCGACACACATTGGATTTGGCTCACCCATGTGATATCTCAAATGGGGTAGATGATACTTGCGTCCAGCCATTTAATGATCTCTTTTTTCACTACTTCTTTCATATTTTCATTTAGTCTATGTTGTTGCTCAATTGACTACTTCCCTTCATTTTTCAGCCTAACTTTATGCATGCAAAAAGAGGGACTAATGCCTCTAATGTCTACAATGCTCTAGGCAATGACTCTTTTGTGCTGCTTCAAAATTACGATTAGCTTTTCTTCTTGGCTTGAGTCGAGGCTTGCACTGACAATCACAGGTAATGTGTCATTGTCACCTAGAAAGATATACTTCAGATGCATTGGCAATGACTTTAACTTCAAGGTTGTAGCTTGTTCAACTAATGGTTTAAAAACTGGGATCGTCCTATTAGACAGATCCAAAGATTCCAATTGCCAGCCCTATCTCAGTTCACAAATATTAGCCTCAACTATGTGGCCACATTCAGGTAGGATTTGTTCTTCTGATGTCATCGTATATTCGTCTTAAACTGGCGAACTTCGTTCATTGAATTCTTCTGTAATTAACTCGTCCAGCACATCAATGTGATGACATTGTTCTTTACTTCTTGACGGAGATGCTTCGAATACAGTAAAGGTGGCATGCTCGTTATTATGACGCATAATTAGCTCGCCCTTGAAAACATCGATAAGTGTATGCCCCATTGCTAAAAATGGTCGTCCCAAGATAATGGGCACCTCTTTATCTGCTTCGTAATCAAGAAGGATAAAATCAGCTAGGAATATAAGCTTATCAACTTGGATGAAAACATCCTTAATTTTTCCTTCAAGTTGTGCCAAGGATCTATCTGCAAGCTGTAATGTCACCGCAGTGGGCTTCATAGATCCAATTCCTAATTTCCTGAAAGTGGATAACGATATAAAGTTAATACTAGCTCCTAAATCACATAAAGCTTTACCTAGGTAGTGGTTTCCAATAGAGCATGGAATCGTGAAACTACCAGGGTCTTTCATATTTAGTGGTAACTTGTTTGTTAGCACAACGCTGCACCCCCTGTGAGTGCAATCATCTCGATATTGGTACGCTCTTTTTTCTTTGACAATAGCTCCTTCATAAATTTCCCATAGTTGGGGATCTGCACAAGAGCATCAACTAGAGGTATGCTAATGTGTAATTGCTTCAAGGTAGAGACAAACTTCTGATAATCTTTGTCATGATCCTTCTCCTTGAATCTCTTGGAAATGACAAAGGTATATTGTCACTGGGTTGTTGTAAATGATTTGGCTGCGTCGACATGGGCAGTTGTGTCCACATCTTTATTGGTCGAATTGTGGGCATAAGAGTGACTACAGATGTCTCCTCTTTATTTATTTCTGTTGGGTCTTCTTCATAGGCAACTTCTTTTTGTTGCTTTGGTTCGGATGCATCGACATGTACTTGGTTGGAACTGCTACTTAGCTTAGTAGTTTGCTTTCCACTTCTCAACGAGATAGCCTTACAATGCACCTTCCCCTTCTGAGTCAGATTTTCAGTGTCACTAAGCAAAGTACCTGGTGACTTTATGGTCATGTTGGAAGCCAATTATCCTAGCTGAGCTTTCAACGCACGAATAGAAGAAGAATTACCTTAAATGATTGCTTCTATTCTTGTGATATGCTCTCGTATCAACGCTTCAAGAGCAACCAATGGGTCTGATCTTTGTTGAGAATATTGCTGCTGTTGTTGTTGTTGATGTTGTCCTTGCATATGTGGCATTGCAGTTTGTTGTAGCTGCATGCGAACTTATGGTTGCATCTAGTTATATGATTGCATATGATTTTGTGATCGCATCTGGTCATGTGATTGCATATTATCAGGTTGCGTATGTAATTACGGATTGTGATTATAATTCTACTGCTGTTGATTGTTGTTATAACTCCATTGTCTAAAATTCCCTTGAGTCGAGGAATTTTCATAACTGAATGTGGGCGCATTTTGGTTCCCTCAAGGTTTTTATGTACGATTAGAATTATTGTATGAGTTACCATAGGAATTTCCTCTGATGTTTTTAACGTAGAATGAGTTCTAAACATGTTGTGGACAATCCTCATAACTGTGGTTGTCACCGTAAATTTCACAGGAAAATGTCGGGACATCCATCTGTTGGGTTACTTGAATAGGGGCAACATCACTCGTCCCCTTCATGTTTTTGATATGTTCACTAATGAGGATACCTGTGCACTCAAAGCTGATATAGCATCTAATTCCATAACACCAGGATTAGTTTTTACCTGAGCAAAACGAGGAATTGGATATTAATAGTCATTTTATGTAATTCTCTCTAATATTCGTATGACTTCATTGTAGGTGCAATCCAACAATGGACCATTAGCAGACGCATCGACAAGATTCCTTGTCTGCACATTTAACCCATTGTAGAAGATCTCGATTTGAGTCTCTTGTTGGATCCCATGCATGGGACAACGTCTCAACAAAGTTTTGTAACGTTCCCATGTAGTGTGTAAATTTTCATTATCCAGTTGATGATATGTCGTGATATCATTCCGCAATCTAGCATTCATTATCGACAAATTAAATCACAAAATGAATTACGTTGCTAACGCATTCGAAGAAGTAATGGATCCAACCAGTAAACCAAGAAACCATGTTTTTGCCCTCCCTTGCAAAGAAAAAGGGAATAGTTGCATCTTCAAGGCGTCATCAAGAACCTTATGTTGACTAAAAGAAGCACATATGAGTAGAAACGATTTGAGATGCTCTCTCGCATCTTCATGAGGTAAACCTGCATATTGTCCATTCGAATTAAGCATTTGAAATATAACTGATTTTAATTCAAAATTACCAGCTTGTATTATTAGTCTAATAAACCCTGGTTGTAAATCATCGAGCACAGGAACAACAAAATCTCTGATTATCCTGTCTGGGATTTGCACCACTTGTGGTAGCGGTGGTGGTATATTGTTATTGACTACTTGTGGCTACACTGGAGGAACAACATTTTGTGGCCGCAATGGCGGTAGATCATTGTTATTTCCAGTCATTTTCTTATGCTCTTGCTTCCTCCTTCGAATAGTCCGTTTGAGTTCTGGATCAAAACTAACAATGTCCTTAGGATTTCTCCTTGTGGACATGCAACTCCTAAAGAATTGAGAGAAAATCAACAAAAGAAAGTTAAACAGATTAGTAAAAATTAAAATTTAAGTAAAAAAGAATAATTGCAACTACAAAAATAAACATCAAACAAACGTCATCCCCGACAATGGCGCGAAAACTTGATCGGCCTGTAAACATCACAACATTTAAGTGCAAGTAAATACTCGTCTATACAAGTATAGTTGATAGATTTGATCTATCGGATATCGATCCTACGAGGATAGAGTTCTTGATATTTAATTGTCAAAACAACTTAAGTTAAAATTAAAGGAATTACTACTAAGAATGTCAGCGTAACCGAGTTAGATTTGCACAGCTAAAATAGTTAATTTGTCAAGGCAAATATAAAATAAATTGTCAAAGCAAATTAAGATAAAATAAATAGTTGTTGGGATGTTTGTAAATGTAAATTTAGAACTTAAAATAAATGGATCAAGTGTAAAGAAGTAGAGAGGATCACTGACTTCACAAAGTAGCAATGTTAAATGTGACTGCAAAGTAACAAATAGATTAATTGTCACCGCAATTATGCTTTAATGATATCTTACTCCTAGCACTTCCTCTATTTAACAAATACCCAAATGCTAGTAATTACCACACCTTCCGGTGCTAGTAATGCCTTGCACTTAAGAACAAGTGGTCAGAATTCCTTCTTAGCCTCAAGCAACTTCTGTTGTCTAACTTGTTAATCTAACTTGTCACCACACCTTTCAGTGACTGTGACCGCAATTGCACTTCCGTGGTCAAAACAGTTAAATCCAAATATAAAACAGATAAGGAAAGTAGAGTAGAAATCACATTAGATCTAACTTCAAATGGTACTTTCATACTCAATTGATAATTAACAGTATTCATCAACAATTAAGAGGTATCAAAGAAAAAAATCGAAGCATGCTATTCCTAGTTTACTAGAACTATTCCGTGATAGCTCCTCCTGTACCGCAGATAGGCACTTCTCATCAGAAGTTTTGCTCCTTTGCTTGTTAGATCAACTTCCTCCGAAACTCAAGCTTGCATGGCAGCTTATTTAGAGATTTGAGAAATTTTCCAGAGTTTAATTCTTCACCACTTGATATCTAGTTTCTTCCTTTCCCTCCATTTATAAGCTCTCGAAATTTGTAGCTCTCCTCCCTTCTCAGATCTAACCATTTTGGCAGCTGTACAAGTTGGTTAATTCTATCTGTGCACTCACGCAGATCTGGTGTGTCCATCAGGCATCTGCAGGTTGTCGTCGCATCTCTAGGCACAATCTATGATCTTTACTTGCGGCGATAACTTAGCATTCTCTTACACTGGTGCTTCTAGGTATGTTTGTAGCGTGAATTCACTTGTATAAAGTGAAGGTATCTTTGCAGTGACATCTTTGGCTGTAATTCTAGGTTAAATTTGTGGCTTCATCTTTGAACGCTTTTCAGCATTGATCTTTCGAGGTGAATTTCTGTGTTGACAATTTCAAACGTAAAACTTATGCTGCATATGGCGACATTAGTAACATAAAAGAGGCTAAAATTAAAAGAATTAAAGCCATACAACATTAAGTTAGAAAACGCAAACAATGAAATGTTTAACATGCATACTAAATATGATACAAAATGAACAATTAATACAGTGTTTTAGGAAGAAAATAAGTATCATTTCTAATGCTATCAATGATCTTCCATGGAACGGTTGTAGATGAGAATATCATCAAAGTAAACAATACAAAACTTACCAATATAAGGACGTAGGATGTGATTCATTAACCTCATAAAGGTGTTGGGTGCATTTGTTAAGCCAAAAGGCATCACAGTCCACTCATACAAACCTTGTTTTATTTTGAAAGCTATCTTTCTATCATCACCTTCCTTCATTCAGATTTGGTTATATCCTCTTCTAAGATCAATCTTCGAAAACACACTGGATTCACTCAATACATCCAACATATCATCTAGGCGTGGTATAGGATGTCGAAATTTAATAGTGATCTGATTGATTGCTCAATAATCCACACACATGCGCCATGACCCATCTTTCTTGGGTACTAACAACACCTGGGCTTAAGCTCTCCCGAATATAACCTTTTTCCATCAATTCTTGTATCTATCGCTGTAACTCTTTTGTTTCCTCGAGGTGACTCCTATATGCTGGCTTTTTGGGTAATGTAGCACCAGGAATAAAATCAATTTGATGTTCTATGCCACTAATAGGTGGTAAACCTCTGGGAATATCATCAGTAAAAAAATCTTCAAAATCCTGCAAAAGAGAGACAATAGAATAAGGCAATGTTGCATCAAGTTCATTAGTGTTTAGAAAATTCTCCTCGTACAAGAGTACAAGAAGTGTTTGCCTTGCCAAAACACATTTTCTAATCTCACTACCCCTCGCATAAACACTCATTTTTAGGTTCTCTCCCCTACTTTCAATTTCACTCTGTCCCTTCCCTCTTTTCTTAGCACTTGCTGTTTTTCTCTCGATCTCTCACTCATTTTTCCCCTCAATTTCAGTTTTTTTTCATTTTTGTTCTCTTTTTCTTTCAATTCTTCAAAAATCTTTTTTCAAGTGAATTTGATTGTTGTGCACTTATTATGGTGATAAAGGGGTCAACATGTGCTTCCTTCCTTCAAAAGTGAATGAATATCGACTGTTATACCCATCATGATTCATTCTTCGATCGAACTACCAAGGCCTCCCCAAAAGTAAGTGGCTGGCGTGCATGGGTACAACATCACATAGGACCTCATCCGTATTTTTCGATGGAAAATGGTATGATCACTTGCTTGGTTACCTTTAACTTTTTACCATCATTAAGCCATTGAAGCTGAAATGCATGTGGATGCTTTGTTGTCGCCAATCCAAGCTTTTCTACCATTAATGTGCTGGCAACATTAGTACAACTACCGCCATCAATAATCACAAAACATACCTTACCATTGATATGGTAGCGTGTATAGAATATGATTTCACGTTGTTGATCGCCTTGCCCAACTTGTGTATTTAGACTCTTCTTCACAACGAGCACCTCTCCTTCAACGAGAGGGTTCGGGAGGGTCTAAGTCTTCATCCTCTTCACTCATAACATTAATCTCTTCTTCTGATTCTGATTTGACTTCACCACCTTCTCGAATCACCATTATATGCCTATTTGGACACTGACTGGCTATATGCCGCCTTCCAAGGCATTTGAAGCATTGTATATCCCTAGACTAATTTGGTGTAGTCTGTTGCTTTCCTTTGTTCACATCAATAGCCTTGTTGGGTTTGAAAGTCCCAAAATTATCCTTAGCTTGATTTGGCTTGTATGACGTCTTAGGAGCATTTTGTCCCCATTTAGAATTTTGACTCCATTTAAAAGTATAAGAGTTATTTCGAGACGTACCTCTATGATTAAGTTGTTGTTCGACCTTCATGGACAAGTAAACCAATTCTTCAAGGTCAACATAATATTGCAATTATACAATATTGGCAATCTCTCGATTAAGGCTCGAAATGAACCTAGCCATGGTAGATTCAGTATCTTCTTCAATATTTGCTCGAATCATCACCAACTCCATCTCCTTATAATAATGCTCCACACTCATATTGACTTCAGTGAGATTCTGGAGTTTTCGTAATAATTCCCAATGATAGTAGGCTGGTATAAACCTCTTCCGCATTATGCCTTTCATTTCCTCCCAAGTGGTCATCGAACGTTCTCCATTCTGACGTCGGTTTTATACAACGGTGAGCTGTTCGTTGTCATCCACAATTTGCACAAACTCCCCTTCTTGAACACCTTGCCCTTGATTAGCTTGTGCAAGAACAGTTTGGTCTCCTACAGATCTTTCTTCTAGGCCATCAATGCATTCATGGATGGCTTCGAGTTTCTGGTCCATAAGTTGTCCCAATTCTCGAATAACTGCTTGGAATTGCAAGTTCGGAATTTCTCTTGATTGTGCGTCACTGTTCTTACTTGTATTCATGATTAGTGCAAAAGAAAAAAAAATTTAAGCAAAAGCCTCACTGATCACTCCAAGAAAATTCACTCGCTCTCTTTGGCTTTTACCCTCTGATGCGCTCACTCTCTCATGCCTTTTACCACTCAATTTATCTCAAAAGTTCTTGAATCGAACTTACTCAAAATCCTTCAAAACACTTGTGAAACGACTGCAAAATAGATGTTAGGTTTGGAAAGATATGGTGTAAAGGCAGACTTAGAAAGAAAGACTTATGGGTCAAGATTAGAATAATGAATAAAAAAATAACGATTTGAAAAATTCTCAAAAAAATAATAATAATCAACCTTGCTGTTGGATTTTTTTTCAAATATGATATTTTTCATTTCTTTTCTTTTTTTTCGTTTCTTTTTTTTCTTTTCTTCCAAACAGTAAAAAACCAAAGAACACAAAGACTTACTTGGATTTAACTTATGCTCTGATGCCAAATGATATGATTCTGGTATGATCTTGCTTTTTTGAAATACCAAGATGTTTGTATTACCCTAATCGTTAAATCTGTAACTTTATGTTTAAGGCTTGCAACGGAATTTGGATGGTTTTTATATGCCTGAAGGGTAAAAGATGAAAAGAATGCTGAAAATTAAAAGGATAGTAGTGTGGATTATGGATGGTGGTAGGGATGGTTGGTGGATGATGGAATTAGGATTTAGGATTTGAGAGATGAACCGACACTAAAAAGTGAAGACCCGAACTCTATAACGATCACTAAATAATAGTATCTTGACCTGCTAGTTATGAAGAACTAAGAACCAAAGATATCAAGAGTTGATTCAACAAGCAACACTTGAAGGATCGATAAAGTTCTATAAAATAACAGAAGAGATAAAACTCTAAATATATTGAATCTAAATTCCTTACAAATGGAGAAGATAATCTCTATTTATAGGCTTTACAAATGAAAGTGAACAGCCATCATTCATCATTCATAAATGAATGTGTTGATTCATTTAAAAACTCTTAAATGAAACATTGAATGTGAACAGCCATCATTCATCATTCATAAATGAATATGTTGATTCATTTAAAAACTCTTGAATGAAACATTGTATCCCTTCATATGTGGTAAATGGATATCATTTGAATAGGAACTTCTGGTCCATGTTTTTTAATTATCATTGCTGCTCATTCATAAGTCTAATAGAGGTGTCTCTCGGCTTGAAAAGATGTGTCTCTTGGTGTAAATAATCTGATTCAATTAACATAATCCTTGTTGTCCATAGATCCATGCATGTTATCCACTCCTTTTCCAATAGTCTTCCCGCTTTGAATCATCTCATCCAATAGTTGTGTCCCTTTATCGTACCTTGCACCACACACATATATAGTCTTTTATGATCAGCATAACACACAGCACACACATTTACTTGGATATTGTGAATGTAACTCTTAATAAAAAAAAACTAACAGAACATTAATGCATCAAATGCTTCCATGCCTATATATATATATATATATCAAACATGTAACAACTATATATTATATGATGCAAACAGAATATTTAAACAATATATCAAACATGTGACAAATGCAAACATAATTTTAAACATGTGCATACTTAAAAGAAATGTAATGCATGCATAAAAATAAACATGTAGTACGTTGCATGGCTTCCCTTTTGCATTGCATGATTCTTCCACGTTGCATGAGCCAAATCCTACGTTGCATAGCATGGTTTGGACGTTAGCAACCTTACTGATCTTCCAAGCTTGAATGCATTTATTCGTAACAGCATCTCTGAACCTTCTAGACCTTAAACGAGTTATTGGGCATAAAGGAAATTCCTCCGGGTCCTTGGGTAGTGATGCCACCACTTAGGTCGGCCTTTTTTAGCCACTACTAGAACTGTTATTAATGTGAGTAATGGTAAACTTGTGTTGAGGGTAGGTGATGAAGAGGTTATCTTCAAGCACGTGATTTTGTAAGAGCTTCTAGTGAGCGAGATGATACTAGTTATTTTGTTAATGTTAGTAATCATGTGGCTCAACATTCTTTGTAGGAAATCACTCACAAAGACGTGTTAGAATCGTATCTTGGTCAAGGTGATAGAAATCAAGGTACAAGTAAAGAGAGAATGGTGTAACTCGATAAACTAGATGAATGGCAACCAAAGGTTTATGAGAAACCGAGAAAGTACAAAGAAGTAGCAAAGCAATGTCATGATATGCATTTAAAGAGTACAAATAAATTCAAAGTTGGAGACAAAGTGCTGCTAGAAAAGTCAAATCCACGATTGTTCCTTGTAGCGCTTAAATCAAGAGGGTCAAACCCATTTTTGGTACAGAACATATTCCCATATGGAACCACTAAGGTAACACATTCTGAATACTACACATTTAAGGTAAACGGTCATCGACTCAAACTTTATTTTGGTGGTGATATTGATAACGGGAGAAAGGAGCTCCGGCTTCAAGATCCGCCTTAATTGTTAGCTTGAAAAGGGAAGTCAAGCTTAGACTCGAAATAAGCGTTTCTCGAGAGGCTATCCAAGTGTTTTTATTTTATTTTTTTTGTTCATTTTACTTTTGTGCTATTTAAAAAAAATTTTAAAAAAGTACAGTCATTTTTATTACCTAAAAATATTTGAAAAAAAAAAGAGAAAAAGAAAAGGAAAAGGAAAATAAAAAGGAATTTTTAAAAAATTAAAAGATTTTTTTTTTAAAAATAGTCCACATGGTTTGTGGTAGACCACACAACCTGGCCACACACACGTCATGGACTGTGTGACTATTGGAGTAAATTTTTTTAAAAAAATGACACAACCGGTCTAAGTGGATTCACATAACCTGGAGACACGATCGTGTGGACCAAACGCCTATCTACACGGGCGTGGGAGAAGTGACCGATAACAACACATGGTCTACGTGATGGCACACTGCCTAGCCACATGATCGTGTAAACACTGGAGCAAATTTTAAAAATTTTCTAATACGCCACACGGCCTCGGAGAGATACACAGTCATGTGGCCCACATGGCCATGTAACCTTTTTAAAGCTAATTTTTTTCCTCCCTACCCCAACCAAAGTGATTTCATTTAATTTTATTTTTTATTTAATTTTAATTTTATTTTAATTATCAGTGTTTTTTTTATTTTATTTTATTTTATTATGCACTGTACTTTTATTATTTTGTCAGCTATTTTTCTATTTTGTTATCTCTTTATCTTATTTATTTTTGTCTATATTCTTACCTGTGTGCTCGAAAATATGTACTTAAATTAGGCTCTCCTACGATTCCGGATTTCACTATTCTAGCAAGTTCATCCAAATTCAGGACAGTTTCAGTTCTCTCACTCCCTTTTGATATTTTGCTTCTTGGTTTATATTTGTTTGTATGTTGAGGGCAATGTACATCTTAAGTTTGGGGAGGATTTTATATGTTTATGTGATATAGTCCTTGAATTGTTGTTTGTGTTTAAGTAATTTTCTCATAACTACCATTAGCATTAATTTTTTCTAAATTTGGAGTTTTTATTGATTTTGTTCGAGATTAATTTGTAGATTTTTGTGCATTATGTGATTTATACTTTAAGACATGAGAGAGTCAAGCATGATAAGTCGTTTTTCAAAAATTACTATTTTAGGTTGTCTCACTGAAATAAAAAATTATCTTGAAATTTTAAATTTGCAAGTTTGACATTAAAACCAAATTTTTTTTTGTGAGCTTTTGAGCCTATAAAGCATATATATATATATATTGCTAGAGGCGTGACCCAAATTCATGTTTAGAATAAGGTGTTTCGACCTTATTAATTTACTTCGATTATAGATTTATTAGAATAAGGTTTTTCAACCTATAAATAGACGTAATCGTCTCCTCTTGTAATCATTCGATTTTTGAAATTAGTGAATTTTCTTCTCCTCTGTCGGTGGTTTTTTCTTGAAAGAGTTTTCACATAAAATCTTTGTGTTCTCTCTTTTTTTTTTTTGTAATATTTCTTCATTGTAGATGCTCAATTTATATATATATATTTGTGCTCATTTTATTTTTGGTTGCGAGTATATCAACTTTATTTGTTATTCTAGAACTTGCTTCGGTTATATATGCCGAGACAACATTATTGATTTGATATACTGAGCTGACAGAGGCACTTAAGATTTAACTCATTTAACCTTTAAACAACTTGTTGAATTAACCTTTAGTAAACATTGTTGATCCTAACACATTTTTTTCTAACCCATAACTCATATCTATGTTGTAAAATTATCCTCCTTATTGACTCCCTTTTTGTTTAGATTTGATCTGGTTTGCTGCCTAACTATGTTCCATTATCTGTATTGCTGAACTTTACTTTGTTTTAAAAAAATCAAAAAGAAAAGAAAAGAAATATATAAAAAAAATTGATTGAGCTTGAATCTTTAGTATTTTTTTTAATATACTGGTGTAATTACATGGTAGTATCTGTTCATACTTTCTTAACCTTTTGAGAACGCACACACACACTTTGCACACACAGGTGCTCGAACCCAGGTCTCTTAGGATGAATAACATCCTCTTTTCCACTAGAGCCACTCGTTGGATTCAACTTGAATCATTAGTTTCATATTCTGTTGAAAAGCTCGTTTTCATTCTTTATTTCTTATTAATGTAATTTTTTTTTAATTTAGCAATTGAGTTTTTCCTAATTTGGTAACTTATCAACTCAATTTTCGATTGTAACTGACTTTTCTGACATTTTTCATACCCTTAACTTAAGCCCCATTACAACCTTATAAAGACCTCTTGGTTGGTGTGTCATCTCATTTTTATAGCGGTGGAGATTTGATTTTCAAGCAAGTTTATGGTAATAATATTTCTCGTTTGAATGTTGAGCGCATATTACTTGAACCTTAAACACTTTAAGTGCTTTGAGTGATCCTTAGTGAGGATGTCATTGTTGAGTTTGAATTATGGGTAATTATTGAGATAGGGGAGACACCTTTAGTTTTATGTCTTGAAAATTTCTGCTTGGATTGCTTGTATTCTTTAGTGTCATCTTTGTTTGAATTTTCAATGCATGATTAGCTGTAAATTATCTTGAGACATTATTGATGAGAATGATAAATTAAGGGAAGTTAACTTGAATGTGAGATGAGAATTTTGCTTGAGGACAAGATAAGCAAACACTTAAGTGTGGAGATATTTGATAAATGCTAAAAGTAATGCGTTTTAATTTCATTCTTAATGCAATTTTGGGTGATTATTAAAAAATAATGGTGAATTTATTTCTCTTAATCCTTTAAATTCATGTTTTTATACTTAGAAGAACATTTGGAACCCAAAGGAGCGAAAATCGAAAAACCAAAGCAAGTTACAGGAGCCATACGAGATGACCTTTTCCACATAGTCTATCCACATTGCCATGTGGTAGGTCATGTTGATTTCACAAATTTGCACCTTGGACTGCGGAATATCACTTTTTTTAGTTTTTTCGGGCATTTTAAGACATATATATGACAAATATAAGAATATAGGAGTGAGTCGTCATAAAATACTCAAGAAAACAACTCAAAAAAATATCATAGAAGCCAATTTTGAAGTAGATTTCCATCAAGATTGAAGATTCCATTTGATTTCTTTGGAGATTGTCATGAGTTCCTTAATTTTTTTTTTCGATTATACTGTGTTTTGGATGTTTTTATTTTCAAACATGAACTAATTTTCTAAATATCTAGGGAGATAAACTCTATGATGGATTCTGTCATTTGATTTTTATTTTACGCAATAATTACTTAGTTTCTTGTTCTCAATGATGTGTACTTAATTCTTGATTTAATAGTTTAGATTATTGACTCATGTTTGATGTGTTTAAATTAGAAAAGGAATAAATCCTGTTTAAGTTAGATCTTGCGTAACTGAGTGGAGTTGCATGCAATCTTAAAAAGAGGACGATATAAATCTATTGGATTAGAGTCAAATTTAATAAGGGAATCCATAGCTTGAGTTAACGCGATAATAAGGGTTTTAATTAAAAATAAATTTCAATTAATCAACCTAGAGTTAGTTGCTCTTACTTTTGAAAGAGATATTAACATGATTTAGAGATTTTTACGGATCAAAATACTAAGTAAAGAATTTGCGTAATTTAGATTGATAGTGACAGATGAAATCTAGGTAAATTCTTTCCTAGGTACTGTTTCGCTTTTTGATTGTTACTCGATTGTTTTTGTGTTTTGTTCTTTGTCGTGTTCGTTGTTAATTAATTTAGTTAATTTTAGTTTTAATCAATCACTCGAATTTAAGAGTTAAATAATAGAAAGACAATAATTACTAATACTTTTAGTCTTCGTAAGAACGATATTTTTTGCTTATCGTATTTATGCTATTTATTGATAGGTGCACTTGCCTCAGTCAAAATTTTAGTTAGTTTTGCGATGCATCATAACTCAACTTAGAGAATAATTTGTGTGTTTATGTTATGTAATGTTTAAATTTATCTCATATTTTGCATAAGTTTTAATAGTGATTTAATTTAGAGAAAAAATATATACATATTGTGTTTGTATTTTTCAATGTTAATATATACAATTTGTTACATTCATCTTATTTTAACTTTTTTTTAATATACTGATGTGATTAAATGATAGTATTTGTTCATACTTTCTTAACCCTTTGACAACGCACAATCTTGTACATATAAGTACTCGAATCCGGATTTCTTAGGATAAACATCATCCTCTTATCCACTAGAACCACTCGTTCGATTTATTTTATTTTAACTTTAAATTCATTTTTTAGAATTAAATAATAATTATTATATTTATTTAAAAATATCTTCAAATAATAATAACTTATTAAACATGTACTCATAATGTTTTACCTAAATAAATCCCTACTATTTAATATATATATAGAGAGAGAGAGAGAGAGATAGATAAAAGACCTTAGTTTTAATAAGTTTGCATTGTTTGATGATATGAAATTTAATTTGAAAAAAATTACATGAGAATTATTTATTTATTTAGACAAACATATATTTTTTTTTGAAAAAGAAAAGGACTGGTCTTTTATTATCAGAAAGAAAAATTAAAACAAGGAATTAAGCCCAAATGTCTGGACTAAAAAAGCCCAAGTAAAGTGGGCAAACCGAAAACTAAACTTGTAAAAATAAAAAATTAAAATAAGGATAAAGAAAATATCTTTGAAAAGTTACCAGTCCATTTTCTTGAAAAGTAGAATGCCCGTGTCGTCTAGTCTAATCCCATTTAATGATCACGGTTCCATCTTCCCAACACGGGTTTTTTATCCAAATATTACAAAAAAAATTATTAATGATCAAAATAGTTTCTCCAAATTATTATTTATCAAAATGATATATTTAGTTAAGTGGAGGGACTTTAAGTGGCAGTACTAAGGGGTATTTTTGACACGTGTTTTTAAAAAAATTTTATTATTTTTATATATTTAAAAATAAAAAAAATATTATTTTATTAGTGGAGGAACTTAAAGTGGTGGAACTCAGGGTTTTTTTCAGAAAAATACAAGAAAAATACGATAAAAAAAATACCTGACACCCAGTGGAGGAACACGAAATGGCGACACCAATGGAGGGTTTTCAAGTGGCGGCACTAAGGAATGTTTTGCACTTGGCAGCACCACATTGTGCTGTGTGTGTGTGCTTGTGTGGGTTTTTTAAGAGGTGTAAATTAATTTGAGTGATTGGAGATTTTTTATAGGTGATAAAAATTAAATAAAATAAATTTTTTTGTTATAAAATAGGTGGGGAGGGGGAACTAACGAAAATTGAAGGAAAAAAGAAAAAAAAAAAGAGAAAGAAAGAAAGAAAGAAGAAGGAAGAATGAGAAGAAGGGGAAGAAGGAGAAGGAAAAAAAAGGTAATGTTTTATTTTTAAATTTAATTTTAAAATATTTTAATTTGTTAATTAGTAGCAGTAATGTGATTGATTTGTTATTATAATTTTATTTGTTTAATAAGTTGATTAAAAGAGTAAATTAAGAGGAGTGGAAGAAATGTAAGTTTAGTTAATATTTTAAGTATGATTAATTTTAAAATATTTTAATTTGTTTGTTAATTTGATTATTTTAAGTTTTTTATTTTCTTTCATTTAATTTTTAATTAATTTGTTATTTAATGTTGTTATAGTTGGTGAGTAAATTAAGAGGAGAAGAAAAAATGTTAGTTTGGTTATAATGTTATTATTAATTTATTTTAATTTAATTTTGCTAGTTAGTAATTTTATTTTGTTGTTAGTAGTAGTAAGTAAAAAATATTGTTCATATTTATTGATTTAAAATTTAATAATGTTTAAATTTTGTTAGTTAATAATTTTATTATACAAGTCATAAGATTGTTTAATAAAATGTGAAAGAAAATTATTACAAATGTTTAATAAAATAAACAATAATACATTTTTAAGTTATAATTAAAATTAGTTACAAATATGAAATTAAAAAATTTATTATTTTATAAAAATAAGAGAGTTTTAATAATTCACAAAAAGTTAAACCTAGCTAATTAATTACCAAAATATAATATAAAAATAATTAATTATCAAAATAATATCCCCATCATATTATTTATCAAAATGGTACAAAATAAATATTTATTTTTTATTTTGTACCATTTTAGTAAATAATGGTGTGTGGATACTATTTTGATTTATAAATATATATTTTGTACAATTTTAGTAAATAACACATTTTGGTATTTAATTATTATTTTTGTATTATATTGGTAAACTTATGTATTGAACTAATTGATAATTTTTTTTCAAGTTGCAGAATGAGTTCATTAATTAACTCGGAACGTCCTTACATAGCGAAATCAGTGAATGCGGAAACACACCAAGCCAATATGAATGTAAAAAAATTATTATTCGTTCATTATGTCATTCACGATATTATTATTTGTTTACAAAATTAATTTTGGTTATACTAACTATTTTTGTAAATTAACAGAAAGAGCTCGCGTATCATTCATTGAGTGGTCGTGCTCAGGGCCTTAAATTTCCCCCTCATGAACGTCTGCTTCCGTACTTGCGGGATGCTGGATTTGGATTAGCGGCATTGATCCAAAAATTTGAGTTAAGATATGATTTAATCAGTGCATTGGTGGAGCGTTGGCGCCCGGAGACCCACACATTTCATCTGCCTTGTGGGGAGTGCACTATGACATTGGAGGATGTTGCGGTCCAACTAGGGCTACCAATCAATGGTGTACCAGTCACCGGTATTAGTTCGTTTCAAGAGCCGGTAACGATGTGCATCCAGTTACTAGGTCGCTCACCTAGTAATAACAATGACTTCGCGTCATTGTTATTTACATGGTTGAAGAGCAATTTTCAGCACTTACCCGAACATGCAACTGAAATGGAGGTTTATTGGGCCGTTCGAGCCTATATATTGCTAATGATAGGGGGCATACTCATGCCAGACGCAAATAACAATAAGATCTACTTGATGTATTTGCCCTTACTAAGAGATTTGCGAAAGATTCATGAATATAGTTGGGGATCTGCGGTGCTTGCCATGCTATATCGAGAACTTTGTCGCGCCACAAACCCTTCTTCCCGAGATATAGGTGGATGCCTAGTGCTATTGCAATCTTGGGCACTATATCAGATTTCATTCTTGGCATCCGTTAGGCACCAAACATATGTTTTTCCACTCGTTAACAGGTGATTACCATATACCCTAAATTTTAATTATTTGACATATTTTATTAATTATATTATTCTAACAAGTTATTTTTTGTTTTCTTAGATGGAAAACAAAACCGAGGATCGGGAGGCAGTACACAGTTCTCATGTATCGTTTAATGCTAGAGCAATATGCCGGGGAAGGGGTATGTTATTCATTAACATGTTAAATTATATTACTTAACTCGTGTTAATATGGTTGCATGTTACTAAATTATATTACTTTACTCTTATTAATATCTTGACATGTTATTAATTGTGCAATTCATCTGGACCCCATATATACAGCCAAAAATTACCGCTGTTATTCCCGCCTCGACATTCCTCCACTCAGACCAATGGTGCATTAACGCACCGATAATCAATTTTCAAACAGTGGAGTGGTATGCCGGGGATCGAGTACTCCGGCAGTTTGGTTGTAAACAACCTATCCCACAGTCGTCATTCCAATTAGGGTCTATCCATGTGATGGATAAGAAGGGGAAAGCAAATTGTGATTGGGGGAGTGTGCATGGACAATATGTTTATGTGTGGAACAACCGAATGATGCGAGTACCTCCGATGGAGTACACTCCGAATTTACAGCCATCGGTGCAGTACATGCAGCGGTTCATTGAGGTTGGGAAACCATATTTACTTGGTGCTTCATCGACGATAATTCCCCCATACATGTCTCGACAAGATCGTCCCTATCACTCCTACCTCAGAGCCATAGCCAGTGCCAAAGCTACAAGAAGAGAAGGATGAAGAGGCATTGGATGACGATGATTCTTATCGTCCTGATTTTACGAGATCATCACATATGCATAGCTTATCAAGCCAAGGATATCAGCCTCAGTTTGACGAGCCACCGCAATACTCAAGCCAAGGATATCAGCCTCAATTTGACGAGCCACTGCAATACTCAAAGGAAGGATATCAGGCTGAGTTTGACGAGCCATCGCGATACTCTATTCCTCTCGGGCAATACTTTACTCCTCCGGGGCAAATGAACCATAATGATGATGATGAACTTGACGAAAAACCTCGACGTAAACACCGACCACCACAAGATATACCCCGAGAACCACACCATCTAATCATGGATACTAGGGTTGTATCTAATAGTGTTTAAATTTGACTGTTGATGAATTATAATGATAATTTTTTTCTCCATAATGTACATATATTTTAACCTATTTGATCATTTATTTGAATTTCATAACATTAAACCCTAAAACTTAAATTATAAACCCTAAATCATAAAGTTGAAAGGCTTAGGGACTTAAAGCGTAATTTTACCATTTTTATTAAGTGAGATATTTTTGAAGAAAAGTGTAGAGAATTTGAGAGATGAAAAATTGGAAGATAGATAATTTTTAGTGAAGAAAGGTCGAAACTGTCAGACAACAGAGAATGGGTAAATTGGAAAAATTTACTGTACAAATTGGCTATAGTAAAAATTCTGAAATTTTTATGGTAAAAAGATATTTGAGTCTAATTTCAGAAACATCAAGCGGATTATAATTTTATATTTTTTACCTCAAGATATAAATAATTTAGTGACTGACCAATATGATAGGTTCGTTGAGGGCAATTACACCGAGTATGCCCAGCTAGCCTACACAGTCCACACAGCTTGCCGCCGTCTGTTTTCTCCATAATGTCCATTTCGTTGCAGATTCTGGTGATATGGGGACGACCTTTTGGATTCCTTCGTAAATCTTTGTTCGGGATAAGCTTGAAAGTCGTCGGAGGTACCTCCCATGTAGACAAGTCAGGCAGGACGGGGAACTCATTTTCCCAAATACGTAAACGCTGAAGAGTGTAAACGGGGTCGATGAACTGTTCAACATTGAGCGACACTTTAGCACAAGCTGCAACGACATGCGCACAGGGATAACGAAGTGTATCGAACCTCCTGCAATCGCAGTGTCTGTTTTGGAGATCAACCCCGTATGACCTAGGTGGGATACTAGGTCGACACCCAATGGTCTTAGTAACTTGAAATCGTTGAAACTGTCCTGAATATATTTTAACGTTCATCGTCCTCGCACTCTGACGGTTTGCATCCATTACTTTCCTGATAGTTTCGATAAACACGTGACCGACGTTCATCTGATCGATTTGTCGCATCCCTATTACTGACATCAAGGTAGCTAGCCTATAGAACGTAACGGAGAACACGGATGAAATCGAAAGATGTCGTATTTTCTTGAACACGACGTTAATCGATTCTGTCAGGTTGGTCGTCATTTGACCATATCGATACTCCTCATCAAAACTTTAGGACCATTGCCACGGCTCCATGGTACCCAACTACTCGCGTAGAGGCTTGTTCGTTTGACCTTCCATGTCACGCTCAAGTGTGGTCATTCTTTGCCGGAATCGGTGTGGCTCTAGCTCGTACGTTGTAGGAATATTAAGAAAACATAAGTTACAATCTAAAATTAAAACCTTAAAAATATAATTTGGAACTTAATTTTTTTACCCATTTTCACAAGTTGTCTCCACCAATCTGCATTCTTATATTCTCGTTGGAAGTTAGTCGCTATGTGTCGGCTATAGTAAACCGATTTCCATGGTACATCAGTACGCCTAATGGCCGCAATAATACCCTTCCCTCTATCAAAGATGATGCAAATATTATCGTTATGAATCACATGCCTCTGTAGGTTTCTCAAGAAGAATTCCCAATATTCCATGTCTTCTTTGTCCACAATAGCGAATGCTATTGGGAGCACGTTTTGATTCCTGTCTTGAGCCACCGCAATTAGTAGGATCTGCGTATATTTCCCGTATAGCCATGTTCCATCTACCTGGACAAATGGCTTGTAGTGAGGAAATGCTCGAACGCAAGGATCAAACATCCAAAATATATACTGAAAAATTCTTCTTCCCGGTTGTATGTTGTTATCTGAGCCATAATAAGGTCGTGTCACCAACTCAATCGCGGTCTCTGGCACGTACGGTCGCATTGTGGCTATCCATCCTTATAGCTCATTGTATGATGCATCCCAATCACCGAACAATTGTTCCATTGCCATCTGTTTCGCAATCCATGCTTTGCGCTATGAAACTCGATAATGGAATCGTGATTGCATGTCCACAATCAATGTAGAAACCTTGATGGTCGGGTCGTCCTTAACCATTGGCATGATATGTGTACAGATGATTCTGGAATCAAGTTTCCAGTGATCTTCTGACAAACGTGTTGAACTGCATGTGTGAGGCCCATCAATTTTTCTTATCTCCCACATCTGCGACTTCTGGATAAATGCACCTCGCACCCGTCACTTGCAACCTTCCGTCGACTTCCAGCACTCCCCAATATATAATGTCAGTTTAGGCACTGCGACTTTGTAGTCTATCGACACATTCATGCTATATCGCTTAATAGCAAATATTCACTCTTCCTTGGATTCAAATTTTTGGCCCACAAACAACTCTTCACAATCTACTATTATGGCCAATCGGTGAGCAAGTACTATTTCAGGGTATTTCGCGAACTCGGCATGTATCGCATCAAGGTTTATAAGCAACATGTATGCCTCAGGAGGTTTATTATGCATCACAATATGTGTAATTGGATTTCCGACTGGATTTTCATCGTCATTCGCCCCTTCATCGTCAATATCATTTGAGACCTCATCCATATCTGGATCACTATCAATATCGACTTCATTATCAGAAGGAATACTACTATCATATCCACCATCTTGATCTGCATCATTCTCGGGCGCAGCAACATTAAGATCAATGTCTAGCTCACGAACGATTGATTGACTTTCAATGTACGATACTGGAACTGCCATACACAGAGTTGAATCTTCATTTTCTAATGGAGTTGAATCTTAATTTTGTACAAGTTCCACATCAACTAACTCAGCAAACAATTGAATCGGTGCATTTGGGTCACTTTGATTCGAATAATAAAGAGTGATTATTGTCTCCACGTCTTCATCGTCTACAAGTTTCATCTCGGTGAATTTGATAGGATCTATCAAAACTGGAAACTTGTAAAAAAGTTTCGAGATCCTTCTCCCACAACATCTAAAAATTTTTGCACTAATCCTTGCTTTCATATTATCAACCGAGATATTTCGACGAAATCTCATTCCTATTCGTTCTCGACAGTCAAATATACATCCAACCGATGTTCTCAAAATTACTCCATCAAAATAAATGCATACAAAAAATTGATTATCCATATTCAATAAATCTGTTAAAAATAAAATAAAATTTAATAAATAAAATATAATTTTAAAAAGATATCATACTGAAATAAATTTAAAAATAAACACATTACCTTTCTTTCCTCTCCTTCTTTCTTTCTTCTCCTTCTTCCTTTCTTTCCTTCTTTTCTTTCTTTCTTTCCCGTTTATTTGCTCCCCCCTTTCCTATTTTATAACAAAAATTTTATTTCATTTAATTTTTATCACAAACCCTAAAAATTTCTAACCACCCAAATTAATTTTCACAATTACAATAAAATAAACACACACACACGACACAATGAGATGCTGTCAAGTGACAAAACACCCCTTAGTGCCGGCACTTGAAAACCCTCCATTGGTGCCGCCACTTCGTGTTCCTCCACTGGGTGTCGGTATTTTTTTGTCGTATTTTTCTCATATTTTTCTGAAAAAAAACCCTGAGTGTCGCCACTTTAAGTCCCTCCACTAATAAAATAATATTTTTTTATTTTTAAATATATAAAAAGAATTAAAAAAATTAAAAAAACACGTGGCAGAAATATCCCTTAGTGCCGCCACTTAGAGTCCCTCCACTTAACTAAACATACCATTTTGATAAATAATAATTTGGGGTACCATTTTGATCATTAATAATTTTTTTTTTGTAATATTTGGGTAAAAAACCCTCCCAACACATATCGGAAAAATGATTACTTTGGCAGAAATCAAACCAATATTCGAAGCCTTTAGGAGCGCTTCAATTTCCCAAAAGAAAAAAGTTAGATTTTCATTTGAGAAAGCTTCCCCAAAGAAATCCTTCCTCTGTCCTCTTCTTGTTTACCCAGAAAAACAACTCTGATCTTTAACTCCAAATCAAGCCCTAATCGAATCCATCCCCTTTCCAAATGAAACTTCCAAACCTCCTTCTCATCTCTTACTGACTTACAATCTGCTATGAATGCAACGAAGGGGAAAGGTCTTTTAACAAAATGCATTAGATAATCAATTTGGTTCACGAGGGCGATCTATATCCAAGACTTGATGGGCACATCTTAGGATAGATACTTCCAGGTAAAAATTCCCTCCATTTCTTAGTACTTCCTTTGCTAACATATCCGCAACTCTATTAGCCATTTGATTTGTATATTGGAAGTGAATAAACTAGAATCTGGACACTAGGCTCTTGATATTTTGGATGTAGGCAAAAATCTCTGATAGATCTGGATTTTCTGGAGTACATTTCTTTATAAATGTTAGAGAGACCCTCCATTACCATTCTTAATACACCCATTCTCAAACCCATTTTAATTGCTTCCAAACATACGAGGGCTTCTGCTGTAAATACGGACCGTACATGGTTGTGTGTTACTGCCGAGGAGGCTAATGCTTGACCCCTTTCATCCCTGGCTACATTCCCAGATCCAAAATAGAAGTGTTTACCATCATAGGTTGCATCAAAGTTCAGCTTCACCACTTCTGTGACTGGAGGTACCCATCTGGTCTTTGTATGTAAATTTATATGTGCTTTTTCATCTAACTCATCTAGCTCTTGCAAATATGTGACAATAAATAAGGCTAACTCTTCATTCATTCATTTTACACGTTCATGCACCCATCTGTTTCGTTCGTTCCAAATATACCAGAGGTTGCAGCAAATCATTCAAGCCTGGGAAGTGGAAGCATTATTAAAGGCCCAGTAAGCCATCTGAATCAGTCCAGTATGATGTTTTCTATCAGGAGATGTAAACCTAACAAATTCCAAATATTTCTTGTAACAGGACATTCACAAAAAAACATGCTAAGGTCCTCAGTGCCACTACCACAGTTTGGGCACATGGCGTTAGCCAACAGTCTCCGGTGGTGTGAATTAGCCCGAGTAGTAATATAGTCCTTCGAGATCTACCACACCATAATTTTTATTTTTGGAAGAATGTTCAACCTCCATAATTTTTTGTAAAATTCTTTACTAGTGGCCTGTAAATTAATTAAGCTAGGAGCAATTATACATGGATGTAGTAGTTTATAGGTGCTTCAAACCGAGAAGAACCTTGAGGACTAACCACTTCAAGTCAACACGTCTTCTTGTGGGACACTTGCCAGCGGTATCTTCAAAATGCGCTCAGTATCCACTAGATTGAAGGTATACTCTACTAAATCTTTTTTCCATTTTCTAGGATAATTATCAATGTGCTGATCAATTGTTAACAAATCACTATTAATAACGGGCTGTGATAATATGTAATTAGAGGCACCTAAGACCCACGCGTCATTAACTATTGAAATATTGGTTCATGTACCAAAACGTTAGCATACACTGTCTTGTAACACCTTTTTTGCTGCTCAAATACTTTTCCACGTATAAGAGGCCTAGAGCTTCAAATTTGAATTAAGAAAATCGAAACTAGGGAAATATTTAGCTTTTAACACACATGCTAATAATGAATGAGGATTAGAAAGGATCTGCCAACCTTGTTTAGCTAATAAGGCTAGATTAAATCTTACAAAATCCTTAAAACCTAAACTCGCATCTTCCTTAAGATCACAAAACTTTTCCCATTTACACTAATGAGCTCTTTTCCTTCCATGACTTTTCTGCCACCTAAGCTTATCTAGAATTCCTTTCATTTCTACACATAACGACTTGGGAAATAGAAAGCAAGACATATCAATGTGGGAATAGCTTGCAATACTGATTTTATGAAGACCTCCTTACCATCTTATGAAAGATATTGAGTGGACCACCCATGAACCTTTAGTTTCATTTGATCCTTCATTCGCCTTTTTTTGTCGCCCAAACATATTCGATTGACTAAGGTAACTTTCGGGGTTGTTAGAGTAACAAACACCCAATTTCGTAGAAACAAGCATCTTAGTTGAATCAGGTGTGTACTTGCTAAAGAAAATTGTAGATTTGCATAGTTAACGCATTGTCCAGAACAAGTCCCATACTCCTTTAAAATCCCTTTTAAAACGCTAGTACCTTTTGTAGTTGCTTTCTCGAAAAGGATGCAAACGTATGCAAAAAGTAAGTGGGAAATTTGTGGACCATTCTTACTAGCTTTTACTCCTGCATTTCTCCTTTTATATAGTAAGTCTCATAAGAGTAGATAGTCTCCCACTATTGATCAGAAAAAGGAAAGGGCTGAGAGGGTCCCCTTTTTAGACTTTTAGAGGCCCTATATGAATAACACATATTCCCATTAATGCTGACTGAATACTCTATAGTTGAAATGCACTTAATGATCATAGTCACCTAACTCTCAGAAAGTCCATTTTCATCATCATAGCCCATAGAAATTCTCATTCCACACAATCATAAGTCTTGCTCATAGCAAGCTTCAAAGCTTTAATCACAATTTTCGTTTCTTTTTTCTGTCTAAAGGTGTGTAAAATTTCATATGCAAGTAAGACATTATCTGAGATAAGTCTTTTGGGGATAATGGCAATTTGGGAACTATCAATGTAATCATTTAACACCTTTTGAAATCTATTCGCAATCGCCTTAGCAATGTGTTTGTAAATAACATTGCAAAGACTAATATGGCAAAAATTAGCCAAACTAGTAGGATTCAAAACCTTTTGGATAAGGATCCCTGTCATTATTAAGAGCGTCTAGACAAAAAGAACTGACCTCATGAACCACAATATGCTAAAATTTTTGGAAAAAGAGCGTTGAGAAACCATTGATACTTGGTGCTTTTACTGGTCCCATTCTTTTTAAAGCTTTAACCACCTCCTTCTAAGTATACGGGGCCATGAGCATAGCATTTGTTTCATCCGTAATACAATGTTCCACTCTTTTCAAGATGTGATTAAAATTCCCAAAACCAAAATTGGTCTTAAATAAATTTCCAAAATATCATTTAGCAATCCGTTCCATAGCATTAGCTCTGTCCATCTATAGCCCATCATTATTCTCCATGCATTTAATTCGATTGGTTTCCTTGAGCTGAGTGGTAAACTTATGAAAGAACTTAGTATTCTTATCCTTGCATCTCGCTCTTTGTTCCTAGTACACTTGTTCTTTATTTATTTCCCAGTTCAGCTGTACTTTTGTCTCCAAAATTTCTTGAAGGACATCATCATCACAAGCATGCTCCTTAACGATTACAATTTTTGCATTAATTCTTCTTTAAGCCTATTATAACTTGCCTTAATACATCTATCCTAATGGAGCATATCAACATGCAATGCCTCCATTTTACTAAGAAAATCTCCACTTGACAAATTCCAACTACTACGTACCACTTCCTCAAAAGAATTTTTCGAATACACCATGCTTCAAAGCAAAATTATCTATTATTTTGGTGTTTTGGAGGCTCATTTAGTCGAAGTAGAATAGCGCAATGAGGTAAATATCGAACCACTGCCATTTGAAATCGAGACATCCAAGTTGAATTTGCTAGAGCACGATCCAAGTGCTCATGTATATTGTTTGCAGTAGAATTCCCCTTTTCCCATGTGTACCAAGGACCAAAATAGCCCAAATCCACTAATTCTCACTCTTGTACTATTTCTCGAAAATATTCCATACGTCGTTCATCTCTAGGTAGACTTACTCTTTTTTCAAAAGCATATAGAATTTCATTAAAATCCCCACATATGCATCACGACATAGTAACCACACTACCTAAACGTCGAAGTTCCTCTCGAGTTATATCTTTATTGGATACATAAGGTGAGTCGTAGAAGCCAATAAGCCTCCAATCATTAATCTCATCATGCTTTTTAATCATTAATGTGATCGAATTACAAGAAAAAGTCTAAGTAATTGTGATCTCTTTCTCCCATGCTAAACACAACTTACCTTTACTTCTTACAACTTTGACCTCAATTCCATTCATGAAACCACATCTACGACATATTACTTTCATTTTACGAGAATCAATTATTGTCTCCATTTGCTAGAGCACGATCCATCATTCATCGAGACATCCAAGTTGAATTTGCTAGAGCACGATCCAAGTGCTCATGTATATTGTTTGCAGTAGAATTCCCCTTTTCCCATGTGTACCAAGGGCCAAAATAGCCCAAATCCACTAATTCTCACTCTTGTACTATTTCTCGAAAATATTCCATACGTCGCTCATCTCTAGGTAGACTTGCTCTTTTTTCAAAAGCATATAGAATTTCATTAAAATCCCCACATATGCATCACGACATAGTAACCACACTACCTAAACGTCTAAGTTCCTCTCGAGTTATATCTCTATTGGATACATAAGGTGAGTCGTAGAAGCCAATAAGCCTTCAATCATTAATCTCATCATGCTTTTTAATCATTAATGTGATCGAATTACAAGAAAAAGTCTAAGTAATTGTGATCTCTTTCTCCCATGCTAAACACAACTTACCTTTACTTCCTACAACTTTGACCTCAATTCCATTCATGAAACCACATCTACGACATATTACTTTCATTTTACGAGAATCAATCATTGTCTCTATTTAAAAGATAATTTGGGGTTTATGAAACCTCAATAAATGTTTGAGACCCTTAATTGCTCGTGGATTCCTTAGTCCACGAGCATTTTAACTTAGGATTTCCATTGTGCCCAGTCAACTTGCCCACTGGCAGTCGGTTATCTTGTTTGAAATTGTGTCATCTCATAACCTGAAGCCTCATTCATAACTTCGTCAAATTACGAAATAAGATGCAAAAAATCCTCACGTTTCAATTTTTTCGTCCTTCTTTAGTGGTAGACAACACATATTCCTTTTATTCCTTCCCATTTTGTTTATCGTGTACTGTGATTAAACTTTCATTGTTAGTGGCTAAGCCTCTAGCTAATCTTTTCCAACTTCTTCTAATTATTCTTGTATCAGTATCAGCATCAAGAATATAGCAGTCATGGGTCCCAACAACATTTGCATCACTCTTATTTGAATTTTCCTTTGACCTTGGACAGGAATGCCCTCCAATTTACCCTTAACAAGCCCTGGGAAATTATCAATAAATTGTTTCTCCGAATTAGGAATTTGAGTCTAATCAAATACGTCACTTAATGGCCTAATAGTGTCCATTTGAGATACATTCTCTAACAAAGAGTCCTTCCACGACTCAAATTGCCTTTCACCTTTCATCCCCTTTTGGATCACCCTAGTCATTTTCATCACCGTACCTAGAGTAGAATCGTCGTCTTGTGACTGCATCTCCATACTTGCCTCAACATCTCCGAGATATTCACGTTGGCTTGATGATTTTTTAATCTTAGAACCCAAGCGCTTGCTGGCTTTACTTGGAAAATTGAACTCGATTTTCAAAGCCAAGGAAGTGAGTTCTTTCATCGCATGAACAATCTCAGTATAGTCTTTAATCTCATGCCTCATACGTCCACACCCAAAATAAAAACTCGATAATTTCTCATATTTGAAAGGAATCCATGATTTTTGTTGATCCTCATTCTGAATAAAAATCTCACGCCTTAAAGTTTTATGCACCTCCAACATGACCTTTATGCGACAGTAATCACCTTTTGATTCTGCACTAAAGGGACCTTTGAAAGAGGATCCAATAGAATGCATTAGGTCCTTTTGGGCACATTTCGGGGACAAGAAGCAATTTTTATTCAAAAAGGGGATTTGACTAACCGAAGTTTACGTCGTGCAATTGGCTCAATCAAACGATAAAAAAGAACTAACTGTTTTCGAAAGCGCTAGGGCCTCCCTTTTATAATTGACTCTAAATCTTCTTCCTCCCTAAAAATAATCAAAAATAGATATTGGCCCACCGATTGAATATCAAACTTTTTTTTTGTTTTCCAAATCAACTTCATCTAGGGGCAAAAACTATCTAGACTATACAACTTTTTGGTCCATAACGTACATACTAATGTTGGTTTCTCCGGGACAACCAAAAAACTCTAAACTAATAACTACGCTAGTTCTTCACCTAAGAGGGAAACCTCATCGTCGTCCATTACTCCCTAAAGTCACTTTCGTCCACAACAATCAACCTCGACTGTGGCTGTTCCTTTGAGAAACCACAAGAGAAACTCTTGAGCTAGAGAGTTGTTTAAAATATATTATTTTAAGTTTGTTTAATGACAAACATATAAGTTTAATATAATGTTATAGATAATACATATTGGTATTAAAGTTAAATAGATATAAGCATTTTTAATATTAATATATATTAATATTATCCATTTAATTTGAATTTGAAGTTGTGATTTATTCCTCGAGTGTTCATCTTCTTCAAAAATAGCTTGAATTTGAATCATAATTGTATAAAAAAAATATCATCCATTTAATCCAAAAAGAAATTATCCTCACTTCATATTATCTAGGCCACAATCAATTATATTTTATGAAAACAATATATATTATCTAAAAGGGATAAATCTCAAAACTACAAATGAATTTTTGTATAATGTATAATTCTATACAAGAATTTTGATTTTGTGTAATTTTATACAAAAAATTTTGATTTATCTTATTCTCACAAATTATTAATAGAGTTATTGATATAACATCATTTTGATATTTATATATTGTAGAAACATATAATTATATATATTCTATATAAAAATAAATTGATGCATTTATGTATAATATATATAAAAGCACAAATTTGAAAAACTTTTTAATTCACAGAACATATTTTAATATTCATTTAATTACTAAATGGCCATTAAATAAATAAACTTTTTCTTAATAATAGAATTTTTATTCATTTGAACTATATAGTTAAGAATAATGTATAAAATCTTCTATAAAAATAATAGATAAAATCATATCAATAACTTTTTTTTTTGTAGAATAGAGTTTTTATTGGTTTGAACTACATAATTGAATATATTAATTATTAATAATATATTATTTTAAATCAATTATCATTTAATTAGTGTTGCAATTACATACCAATTTAAATTAAGCTTTATCATTATAAATAGATTTATCAATTATCTTCCTTTCGATTCAATTCTCAATCTATATGATAATTTATTTCAATTTATAAATTCAATATACCTTATAAAATCTTATTATATGCATATGATAATTTAATTTCACTTTTCAAGTGCTCTTTAAATTTTCACATTTTATTCAATTTAGTCTCTAAAACTATAATTACCATAAATTTTAAATTTGAGCTTTGATTTTGAAACTAATCTCAATTACATCCTCCTAAAGCCCTTTATTGTCTATAACTACAAAAAATTTATACCAAATTTGAAATGTTTACACTTTAATCCTATGTTCAAAAACTAACTGTTAATTATTATTAGATTCCCCTCATTCATGATATTCTAGAGTACCCAACGCCCAGCATGTAAATTGAAGAAAACATTCCAATTACGACTAGGTACTAATGACTTCCACACAATCTGAGCAAAAGTGCAACCTCTCACAACATGAATCGTTGATTCCACTACCTTTCCATATCGTTCACAAAAATGAAAGAAAGTTATACCTCTTTGTGTGCACTCCTCATTCGTCAAAACTTGATTCTGAACAAGCAGCCACAAAAAGGTCTGTACCCTTTGGGGTGCCTTCACTTTCCAAATAACTTTGTCATTCCCAAATTGATTAGGATTGGTAGTACAACATAGATGCTTATATAATTAACTTATATAAATTAATTTGGTCAACTTTTAGTAAATGAGACAACGTAATCTAACTTTTAATATATGGATCTCAATGGTACATTCTTTTATTCTTGATCATCCTTTAAATTCACGTCACTTGTATAATTTAAAAAAAATCAAATAAATATTTAACAACATAGATATATATTTTTAACATAAGAATCAATTTGTATTTTTTTTTTGGTGAATTACAAGAGGAGGGTAAAGCTCTAACAATAACACCATTGACGTGACTTGAACTCAAACTACACTTGGAGTAATGAACACCCTTTACTATCAAATCAATACACGGGATTCAATTTATATTTTATTTTAATATATATGAGAAATAAAATGTAATTTTTTTTAATATATTAGCGTGATTACATGGTAGTATCTGTTCATACTTTCTTAACCTTTTGACAATGCACACACAGATACTCGAACCCAAATTTTTCTTTAAAATGAATAATATTCTTTTTATAAAATAAAATAGATTAAATATAGAGTGGAGGAGAAATAGAAGTAAATGAAGACAAAAAGACCCTTGAATCAAATCAAATCAAATCAAGACCATAAAAAAGACAATTTAATTGTATAATAAATATAGAGTATTAATATATTGTTTTTATTAAGGGGAGAAACTAAAAATAAAGAAAAAAAGAAGAAAGCAACATCGAGAAAAGGACAAAAGGTTTTGTCAGTGCAGAAAAAGCTGAAAGAAACCAACGGAGAGAGAGAGAGAGAGAAACAACGAAAGGAAGAAAGAAAGAGAAGCCTCTCTCTCTTTCTTTCACAGAAGAAAGCAACATCGAGAAAATGACAAAATGTTTTGTCAGTGCAGAAAAAGCTGAAAGAAACCAACGGAGAGAGAGAGAGAGAGAAACAACGAAAGGAAGAAAGAAAGAGAAGCCTCTCTCTCTTTCTTTCACACTCCTATGATGTAAATTCTCTCTCTCACACAGACAATCGCCCACACGCGTCCTCACCTTTTGCTTCCTTTCTTCCTTCGAAACTTCCCAAACCCAAATAGCTTCTCCATTCCTTCCCTCTTCCATTAATCGAATAAACTCAAAACGATACAATTTTGTTTTTCAAAATAAATAAATAAATAAATAAATCAAAGAGGAAATCTCTATGGTTATAATTTATAAATTAGTCGTCTGAGTCAACTCACCCCGAGTTATGGGCTGCTGCGAATCCACCTTTCTGAGAAAACCCGATTCACTGCACAAAACCAATCACCACCACCACCACTACAACAACAACAACACAAACACCAATCGTCTCACTCAGACCAATAATGGCCCTTCCTCACCTTCCAATGCTGGAAAAGATCCCCTTGCCGGTGGGGCTGCGGGCTTCACTGATTTCTCCGAGTTCTCCCTTGCTGAGCTCAAGGCTGCCACCAACAACTTCAGTTCCGATTTCATCGTCTCTGAATGCGGTGAGAAGGCCCCCAATGTGGTCTATAAAGGCCGCCTCCAAAACGACAATAATCGACGTTGGATCGCCATCAAGAAATTCACCAGATTAGCCTGGCCTGATCCTAAACAATTCGCCGTATGCTTTCTTTTTTTCATTGAATCATTTCCATTTTTACGGTTTCCCTTCTTCTGATTTTCTTTTGTTTTTTTAATCTCTTTTTACGTTTCTCATTAAAGGATGAAGCTCGCGGTGTTGGAAACCTTAGACATAAGAGAGTGGCTAATTTGATTGGGTATTGCTGCGATGGCGACGAGAGATTGCTTGTTGCTGAATACATGCCGAATGATACCCTTGCAAAGCATTTATTTCACTGTATGGTTCCAATTTTTACTATCACTTTTTTTTTTCCTGAACAAAAGTAAACTAAATTTGAGTGCAATTATTACTTCCTCTGACCTAACTTGTTGGGTGTTCATTGATGTCTTCTGTTAAATACTTGTTTCCAACTAATGTCTCTCAACCAGTTAGATCCTGCATGATAATATCGTTATCGCCTTAAGTCATGCTTTTCAAGTAACATAAATACAAATGTAAAATCATATTGTTTTGCCATATTGTCTTCCTTTTAATGTTTCACTTTTTAGCTTGAAGATAATTTCAGTTCTTTATTTGCTTGACAGGGGAGAGCCAGACTATTGAGTTTGCTATGCGGTTGAGAGTTGCTTTATACATAGCTGAAGCATTAGATTATTGTAGCAGCGAAGGTCGTCCATTGTACCATGATTTGAATGCATATAGGGTTCTATTTGATGAGGTATTGCAACAAAACTCTCTTTTTTTAGCTCTTGGTATTTGTTTTGTCAAGCATATTAATAATGTTTTTAATGGTTTTTGCAGAATGGCGATCCTCGACTTTCATGTTTTGGTTTGATGAAGAACAGCAGGGATGGGAAAAGTTATAGTACAAATCTTGCATACATGCCTCCTGAGTATTTAAGAAATGGTAACAACTTTTTAATTCTTTTTATTATTCAACTTCTTCCTCGCTTAAGAGAAAGAAGACAATCTTGCTTTCCATTGTGTATGTGTAAATCTAAAACTTATTCATTTGGTCAATTATTTTCAAATGTTTAGATCTGAATTATCATTCATATTTTTTCCTAAGTTAGAGGGGAGGAGCCTTAATTTTATGCAAATCTACAGAAACGGACTTTTTGCAAACACCTCTACTGTGTGATCCTTTCCAAATTAACTATGATCATTTGTCTTTTATAAATTAATTCGACATTCTTAAACTTGCTCTTTATAGATTGTGTGAGAATTACTGGCATATTTTTATTTTTACCAAATATGGGGAAACAAAAGGGATGGGGGGTCGCAAGGACAACGCCAAAAAAAATTTTTTTTGAGGGGGGGGGGCGAAATTAAATTGTAATTTTTAATAGTATATATATTTACAATTTTTAAAGGATTAAATCAAATTTTTATCATTTTTAGGAGAGGGCAAAGTGTAATTTTACCTTTACTATTTAAAAATTTTAAGGGTAAATTACATCAATAGTCACTCAACTTTGATATTGGGAAACAAATAGTCACCAGGCTTACATTTCAGTCCCTCAACTTTGAAAATGTGACAAAACAATTTTTTTTCACGTTTTCCGTCACAGACGTCACGGAACAGTGACATGGCAGTTGACAGTGTTGGAGTAGTGTTAAAAACGTCAGCTGGCCAGTTATATTTAACAAAACAGTCACTCAGCTTTGAAAATGTGACAAAACAGTCACTAAAGTTATCGAAAAGTGACAAAACAGTCCTCTTGGCTTCTTCCATGGCTCCAAAACTGAGTCTCTAAACCTGAGTGGCAAACTTGACTTCGCCCTCTCTTTGATCAAACCATCGTCGACGTTATATCCTCAAATTCCTCCAACCCTTCTTCCACAACGTTAATCGAGTCGTCTTTAACCCTTTCCATTGACTCTCTACCGTCGCTGCCGCCACTCTTTTCAATCTCTTCAACTTCATTTTTCTTTTCATTCAGATAAAAATCCTTGGCTAAAATCATCTCTGCCGCTTCTATTAGCAAATCCAATGAATCATAAAACGTCGCTGTCGAAGCTTTAACTTCACTCTCAGTGTCGCTCTTAAACTCTTCGCTTTTTTGAATATCTGTAACATCGGAAGAAACATCTATCACTGTAGCTTCACCTGTACTTGCTTTCTCTTTATCGAAACTATTCTTAGCAAAACAATCGGATTTTTCTTCACTCTCGTCGTCATGGTCGACAAAAAAGCCTAATCTAAAGTTTAAATTAATATTGAACCCTCTCTTCTTGAAAGGGTTTGGGTTAATTTCACATGATGGTGGGATGCTTGAAATTAAATGAAGAATCTTTTTGAGACAAGCTTGAGCTTTGAAACATGGTCTTCCATGGCGTGCGTTGGTAAAACAAGAATCTCTTACCTGATTATTGCAGAACAAAGAAGTCATTTTTGGACTCAAACAGAACAACACCTAGACTTCCCTTTCCTCTCACATCTCACAAGGTTTTTACCAAAATTTTTCGAGAAAATTCATGAGAGAAAAATGAATAGTAAGTAGATCATTGTTTTGTCACTTTTCAATAACTTTCGTGACTGTTTTATCACATTTTTAAAGTTGAGTGACTGCTTTGTTAAATGTAACCGGCTAGCTGGATGTTTTTCACACTCTTCCGACGCCGTTAACTGCCATGTCATTGTCCCGTGACGTCTGTGACGGAAAACGTGAAAAATAACTGCTTTATCACATTTTCAAAGTTGAGGAACTGAAATATAAATCCGGTGACTGTTTGTTTCTTAATATCAAAGTCGAGTGACTGTTGGTGTAATTTACCCAAATTTTAAAGGGCTTCAATGAACAATTTTCCATTTTAGGGGGGTTGTTGGGGCCCTGCCTCCCCGCCCTAGATACACCACTGGGGGGTCGGGTTGTGATGTTGGATATTTCAGACCATCAATGAATATTCTTTTTCATTTGCTGAAGTCTTTAGCTTTTCCTTGGGATTGATAGTATGTTTGAGAGCTTCGTCCACTTCTGATATTTATAGATGATCACAATGCCTTAAGCTTCTAAGGATTCTAAGCTGTGTTGTGCAACTGCTTAATTTGAGAATATACTAGTGAACTATGAACTAAGTCTATCATGAAAACTGATTATTTAGAGCTTTAAAGTTTCTAGGACTGATGATGTTGACCATCGGTTATTTGTTTCAGAATTGTTCTTAGCTAGAATGATTGAGCTTATTAATATCTGTGTTCTAGGAAGGGTTACTCCTGAAAGTGTTATATTCAGCTTTGGAACTGTCTTTTTGGATCTTCTCAGTGGAAAACACATTCCTCCAAGTCATGTAAGTATATATACATTTTCTACTCTTTTGCTGATTGGAAAGCTGTAATCTATTTCATAATGAAGTGATTGCACTATTTCTTGTTTCAACGTGTTGGATGTATACCAAGGATTTTTTATTTCTCACAGATGGTCGATATTAACTATACATGTTTGGTATAATTTTCAATTCTTGGATATGATAACTCCACCTGATTTATACTTGATGATTCTTCATGAAGAATGAGGGATGAAAATACGATTCTGTTGCCACTTGAATTTTCCTGTCTTTTATTCTGCCTTCTTGTTGGCATTCCCAAAAGTTATTAATTTTGGGGTATTATTTTCAAAAAATAAAAATTCTTTATTTGTATGCAGGCTCTGGATATGATAAGAGGCAAAAACATTAATCTCTTAATGGATTCACATCTAGAGGGACACTTTTCATCTGAAGAGGCAACTGTGGTCTTTGATCTTGCCTCACAATGTTTGCAATATGAACCAAGGGAGAGGCCAAATACCAAAGATCTTGTGACTACACTTGCCCCATTGCAAAATAAACCTGATGTGAGCCATCTTTCTTCCTCTTTTTCTCTCCCTCTAAATTCCCTCAAGTTTACTTTTTAGATGTGCATGCATGGAAATATTGTTTGCGTTTTGCAGTGTTGTTGTTATTAAATATTAGAATTTGAATTTTATCAGACTCTGAGGTGAGGACTTGGTATTCATTTTCAGGTTTCATCTTATGTGATGTTGGGAATTCCCAAGCATGAGGAGGGGCCTCCTACTCCGCAGCAGCTGTTGTCTCCAATGGGTGATGCCTGTTCACGGATGGATCTCACAGCTATCCATCAAATTTTGGTAATGACACATTACAAAGATGATGAAGGAACAAATGAGGTAAGCAATATCATATGACTGTAGATTTGTGGATGCCTACCTATTATGGTGTTGAATTCCTTTGGATATGGACTGGTTCAGCTCTCCTTTCAAGAGTGGACTCAACAAATGAGAGATATGTTGGAGGCAAGAAAGCGGGGAGATGTAGCATTTCGTGACAAAGAGTTTAAAACTGCTATAGATTGTTATTCTCAGGTATACATTCCGTCTTTCTGGGATAAACAGATTACATTCATTCACAGAAGTTGTGTGTTCTGAAAAGGCGCAAAGCCTGTTGCCCCAATTACTTCACTTCATTGTGCTTGTAAATGTATCATTTGGAATCTGTGGGCTTTTGGCTCTATAGAAAAATGAGAGTGGGGGAAATTCGAGATTCTTATTGGTTATGGTTTATGCATTGGAGCACAATTTGGAAGCTCCATAGATAATTGGCAAAAGCTGCAAAGCCTGTGCCCCAATTACTTCACTTCATTGTGCTTGAACTGTATCAGTTGGAATCTGTGGGCTTCTGGCTTTATAAAAAAATGAGAGGGGGAAATTTGAGATTCTTATTGGTTATGGTTTATGCATTGGAGCACAATTTGGAAGCTCCATAGATAATTGGCAAAAGGAAAATAGATAGCATTTTTCTGCATTAATGGTTAATTTGATCCCATTTTCGTTTCAGTTCATAGACGTTGGAACCATGGTTTCTCCAACTGTTTATGCACGAAGAAGTCTTTGTTATCTTCTATGCAATCAACCAGATGCTGCCCTCCGAGATGCAATGCAAGCACAATGTGTGTACCCCGACTGGTCAACAGCATTTTACATGCAGGCTGTAGCCTTGGCCAAGCTAGACATGCAGAAGGATGCAGCTGACATGTTGAATGAAGCTGCGGCACTAGAAGAAAAAAGGCAACGGGGCGGCAGAGGATCTTGAGACGTTGGTTCAAGTTTGTGGCTCTGCAACGTTCTTATTTTTTTGTAAGGGTCGGCGGCTAAAGGGCAATTATTTGTGGCTGCTCTTGTGGTTGTAACCAAGCATGCTGAGATTGATGTATAATGGAAATTGGAATTGTTGTTTTGTGCCATGCAATTTATGGGATGATGTAATGTGGAGGGAGGATGGCATTTGTTTTGCACCGCCATCACCTTTTCCTGTTCTTTGATTTTTAATGAAATAATTGATTTCGTTGATTGTAGTTATTTCTTGTCTTTGTAGAAGAAATATGGCTGAGTTTTGTTTACGGACCCAACTATTCTGTCACAAGGATATGTTTCAAAATTTAATTATAAGTATTGAAGGTCAATTAGGATTTAAAAAAAAAAAAAGAGATTTACTTTTAGCATAAAGTTTGATTTTCCAATTATGATGTTGAAAATCTATATGGTTATTTAAGTTGAATGGATAACGTCACATTTGATAATTGTACTTTTAATAAAATGTTTCATGTGATACTTATAATTTGAAAATGTTTAATATGATATTTAAACTATGGTACTTGTATTTTTATAAAATGTTTAAAAAAAACATCTTTTACTTTACCTCTAGACTCTAAGGGGTTAGAGATTCAAATCACATTTGATAATTGTACTTTTAATAAAATGTTTCATGTGATACTTATACTTTGAAAATGTTTAATATGATATTTAAACTATGGTACTTGTGTTTTTATAAAATGTTTTAAAAAAACATCTTTTACTTTACCTCCAGACTCTAAGGGGTTAGAGATTCAGATCACTCGAATTAGGGGTAAGAGCATTGCTCTATACCTCTTCATCAACTATTTCCCTTGAATCCATTGACATCAACAATCTAAAAAAAAATTAAAGCTAGCTCAAGTTAGGATCGCATTGCACTATCACATCCCCTATGAGGCATGTACTTCTAGGAACAATGCAAGGTCGTGTTTAGTCTTAGAATTGACTAAATCTAAACTATAATATCACTAAATGTGACACTCGTCACCCATCCTGACGTTTGGTACAAATGGGAGATGCCGCCGCAACACATACAAAACAAAATTCTTAAAAGCACTTAAAATTTTAAACTTTGAATCAATTTAATAAATTCATATAAATGATGGAAAAATCAATTAAAAGTTTTAAAATCATTTTGAAAGCATTTAAAAGCAATTCATGGGTGATTAGCGGTGTCTAGGACAAAAAATGAGCTTCGGTAGGCTTGAAATTTACAAAATAATGAAATGGCATTGTCCCAGAGGAGCTAGGTATTGATACATAACCCTCATGTTCTGATACCTTAAGCTATGTTTCGATACCTTAAAGACATGTATCAACATTTAGGCCAAACATTATAGTTTTTCAACTATTTTTGTCAAAGGGTCTGATACTTTTAGTACGGGTTCCAGAACCTGGATCCCTGAGACCAAATTTTAGCCACTAACTTGCAAAAGTTCGGTACTAACACCGAAATTTCTGAAACCTGAGTGCATGAGACAAAAAATTCAAGTAGAAAACACCTCAACTAGACTTCAAGTCACCCTTAATCAAATTTAACATGAACTCATGCAAAAGATCAATAAAAACCTCAATCACCTTCCAATTAAGCTCATCTTCGTATAACATTAAAAATATCTGATACATTCAAAGTAAATGACATAATCATCAAATTAGAGGAAATCAAAAGAGTTAAAGAGCATGCATGCTTAACCAAATTCATACAAGCATAGAAGTTTAATGTCAAATCAAATGAACCTCCAAAATCCAACACCTCAAAATGTAATATCTCAAATATATATACATATATAATATATATACGTTGATTTCATACTTTTACAAGTTCAATTGATAGTGTGATGATCCAAGGGTTCCAAAACCTCAAAATGTAATATCTCAAATATATGTACATATATAATATATATACTTGATTTCATACTTTTACAAGTTGAATTGATAGTCTGATGATCCAAGAGTTGAACGAAACTTATAAATATCATCATTTTTCTAAAATATAGTTTTGAAAGTAAAATCACATAAAATATATATAATATATATTTGTAATTAATAACTAATAAATTTAAGAAAAAGATTACGTCATTAGAGTTTAAATGCTGAGTTTTAACATACAAAATAATAAGGGATCTTAACTCTCCCATATTCGAGGAGGCAACCAATTATAGTTAATTCTATTATGTTTTTTTTCATATAATACTTAGAAATTATTTATAATTTTTTCTCAATTCATTAATAGGAATATATTACGCTTCAGCACACTCGAATCCATGTTCTCTTCTATTATTTTTTTTTTTCAACGATTTTTTTTCAAACGATTAGAATTATTTTTTCCAACGGTTTCTGGTGTCCAATTATAAATGGTAATAAAATATTCTTACATTTTTATTTTAATTAATATAATTATTAAGTTGTTAACTTTATTAGTTTTTTTTAATTTTTTTATGTTTATATAATCTGATCGAAGATCGAATTATTGGGATATATATACACAATTTAAGTGCGATGGGATTGAGTGTTATTGAACAACACTTACAAGAGGCAGAATTCTTGCACATGTCTCGTATGCGCAGGGAATAAATTAGAGCTCACACTTATTAACACTTTGCTAGAAAGATGGAGACATGAGACACACACATTTCATCTTCTATGCAGTGAGTGTACAATTACACTAAAGGAAGTAGCATTGCAATTCGGTTTACCAGTTGATGGGTCAACCGTTATGGGGGTAGTACGTGTTGGCGATTGGAGTGCAATTTGCTACCAACTATTAGGTAATGAGCAGAACAAGTTTAGTGGTAGCTATATAGAAATGAAATGGTTAGAATACAATCTCTCACATCTTGAAATCTCCTCTACGATTGAAAGTCAATTCGCGTGAGCATTCATATTGAGGTTAATCAGGGGTCTTCTAATGCCAGATAAATCTCAAATTTTGGTACATTTAAAGTGACTCCTACAACAAGTCGACTTAAAAATGGTCAAGCAACTCAGTTGTAGATCAATTGTGTTGGCGATATTGTACTGAAAGATGTGTCAGTGCAACGGAAGCACAAAATATTAAAATCGTTGGTTGCATACTCCTTCAGTCATAGGCATGGTACTGGCTACTATTTTTACATCCCTAAATAAACTTCTCTTATCATTTCCCACTCGTAATAAGGTAAGATTCATTTAATAATATAATTACCAAAATTTTTTCATTATTATATTTTTTAAATAACATATTATTTGAATAGGTGGAACAATGACGCGAGTCATGTGGGTATACCGAACAAGCTCGAAGATGTTCGACTATTGTTAGATCAACGATTAGAAGCCAATGTTAGTTTTTGAATTTTTCAATTATATAATATTTACATAAGGATTTGAAATTTAATAATAGGTACGTAATAAAATTTATAATTTCGTATTGTAGTTTGAATGGATGTCATACTCTGATCTGAAAATTCAAGAATGCATCTCGACCGAATTTTTGACGAATCGAAATATCTGGCACGTCAAAGTGCCATTGATAGTTTTTACAACCGTTGAGATGCACAAATCTGATCAAGTGATGCGCCAGTTCGGGTTTATGCACAATATTCCACCATCACTCCAGGAGTTTGACGAACTTCACAAGATTGACTTGCGAGGGAGAACCAATGAAGATTGACCTAAATTTCATCCTAAATTATCTACACCTGGAAACATAGGTATGATTTCATACCTATGCGTGAACCAATTGTTCGATCGGGTTTGACATCCTTTTCGAATTACATGACATGATTTAGACTTCACGGTAAGTCATATCTATTGGCGGAGGAGGAAATGAGTAGACAAATTCATTGTAGAAGGCCAACACGATCCCATACGAGGTCGTGATCAGGAGTACATGAGTCGAGTTCATCATCATCAACTCCAACCCCAAATACTATATCGATGGGTGTATCACCTCTCGATCACTATGGTTCATATTTTTCTGGTACTAACCTCCTTTTTTTTTTTACACAAGCCCTATTTTTTTTAATTTGTTGCTAAGGCCTCTTTTACGTTTTAACTTTATTAGTTTCAAAGTTTTCTTACTTCTAATAAAAGAGTAAAGGTCAAATTGAATAAATGTGTAAAAGTTAAAGGCTAAATTGTTTGTTATACCTTATATATAAACACCAAATTTTAAATGAATGGACTATTTTGCTCACTCATGTAACATACAAGTGTTAATTTGATCATTTTTTCAGTAAAGGGACTAAAATGCAATCCAAGATATAGTAAAGGGATTAATGATATTTTTACCTTTTAAGGTGTCAAAGACCTATTATTGATATTACCCAAATAAAAAAAGCCTACTATTAATTATTTTGTTAGTAACATATCGACATAATGATTTATTTGACTCTCCAACTTTATAAAAAAAATCAATTTATCTCTCATTTAATTTTTTACCCTTTTATCCTTAAAGTTGTGTTTTTGTCAAATCACTTAAAATGGATAGAAAAAATAATTTTTTTAACTTTGCTGACGTATATATGTGAATTTTCATTTGGATGAAATGTCAACATTTAATTAATTTTTTAAAAATTTAAAAATTCAAAAATATATAAAAATGTTTTTAAAATTAAAAATTATTCAAAATTGTAAAAATATTTTTAATATTTTTTAAATTTTAAAAAATTAATTAAACGATAACATATTATTCATATGGCAATCTGCATATATATCACTTCAAAAAAAATTAATAAACATTAATGTTTGAATTCATTTTGCGATGATTTAACATAAAAACTAAAATTTAAAGATTAAAAGAAATAAAAAATTAAATAAACTATTAAAATATTTTCTTTTATAAAATTAGAGGGTGAAATTAATCATTAGGCATAATAATCTTTACAAAAGTGACAAACTTTAAAAATAAAATAAAAATGTGACAAATTAAATAATAATTTAAAGTAAATTAAAAAGAAAAAGAGGTCACGGAAGAGAAGGATGGCGGGCGACGACCATGTATAGTGCGATATGTGACAAATACAGATAAATCCACACGTGGCAACAAAATCAAACACGTTCCTCTATTACTCAATTGGATCGGACGATAAAAGTTCAACTTTGTTTCCGACTAACGATCCTGATCGTGCCAGGTAAGGCTTCCGACCACGCGGTCTGTTCAAAAGACCTGCATTAGCTCACTTCACTGTCTTACAATATAAAATTGATTCTTCTACCAGCCGACTTTATTTGAAGAGTAGAAAAAAACAAACATTCGAACTGCAAATCCATGGCGGAAAACATGAACTTGGCAATTGATCCAAGGAGTGGCTTTTGCCGATCTAATTCTACCTTCTACAGCAAGCGCAAGCCCATTCCTCTCCCCAAGAACGAGTCCCTCGATGTCACCACATTTATCTCGGCTCGGGCTCACCACGGTAAGGTTGCCTTCATCGACGCCACTACCGGTCGCCATCTCACCTTCTTGGAGCTTTGGAGGGCTGTTGATTCCGTCGCCACGTGTCTTTCCGACATGGGAATCCGGAAAGGCCATGTGGTTCTACTCCTTTCACCCAACTCCATCTTCTTCCCCATTGTTTGCCTCTCTGTCATGTCCCTGGGCGCTATCATAACCACCACCAACCCTCTCAACACGGCTAATGAAATCGGGAAACAAGTCGCCGATTCTAAGCCAGTTCTCGCCTTCACTATTCCTCAACTCCTCCCTAAATTAGCAGGCACCACCATCCCGATCGTGCTTCTAGAAGATCAGGTGAGCAGTCAGGCTGGGGAAGCGAAGATTGTAACCACTTTACATCAGATGATGAAGAGGGAACCGAGTGGAAGCCGAGTGAGGGACCGAGTCAACCAGGATGACACGGCGACTCTGCTTTATTCCTCTGGTACGACAGGTGCTAGCAAGGGAGTGGTTTCGTCTCATAGAAATCTTATAGCCATGGTACAAACGGTTATAAACAGGTTCAGCATAGAAGTAGGAGAAAAGTTCATCTGCACGGTTCCCATGTTTCACATCTACGGCTTAGTAGCCTTTGCCACTGGGCTGTTGGCCTCTGGATCAACGGTCATAGTTTTATCAAAGTTCGAGATGCACGACATGCTGTCAACCATCGAGAAGTACCGGGCCACCTACCTACCTCTGGTGCCGCCAATTCTGGTGGCAATGGTAAACGCCGCCGATCAGATACGGAAGAAGTACGATCTGAGTTCGTTGCATTCGGCGTTGTCAGGTGGGGCACCGTTGAGTAAAGAAGTGATTGAGGGGTTTGCTGAGAAGTATCCAAATGTAAAGATTCTGCAAGGGTACGGTTTGACTGAGTCAACCGGGATTGGTGCGTCGACGGACTCGTTGGAAGAGAGCCGAAAGTATGGTACGGCGGGGATGTTGTCGCCTAGCATGGAGGCTAAGGTTGTGGACCCGGGTAGTGGTAAGGCTTTGAACGTGAACCAGACGGGTGAGCTTTGGCTTAGGGGCCCCTCCGTTATGAAAGGTACTATCCTAATTATTAATATCCTTTAGTGCCACTAAAAAACCCAATATTTTTTAGATTTAATTTAGTTTTTTATCGATAGAAAGATAACGAGTTTCAATATATTCGAATTCAATTTTTTTATATTAATAATAATATTTATAAAAATCGAGCATATTTTAATATTTCATTCTTGTTGGATGTGACATTTTAATATTCATAATTGCTCACCTAATCTTACTTTAGTTAACACCGGTGTAGTGAATCACACTTTAATTTTTTAAAATAATAAGATAGAGGTAAAATTATTATGAAAGTCCCTACACTCTGACTGGAAGTCATAATATTACATTTTGTTCTTTTACTTAAAAATAGTAAATTAGTCCATATATATTAGATTAAAGAACAAATTTATTTTTTTGTAAAAATTTTCATCCATATATTGCTAAAAATTGATGTAATTGACAGAATAATCAGATAGTGACATGTAGTGTGCTACGTGGACTTTATGTTAATATAGAGTAACTAGTTCTTGGTGGTAGAAATAGATAAAATTTTTAATAGAATGATCAAATTTGCTCTTTAATCTATCCTTCAAGAATTAATTTGCTTAAATTTTGAGCAGAACGAGCAAAATGCAATTCAACTCTTAGTAAAAGGGCTTTCATGTTACATTTACCGAAAATGGACAAAAGGAATTCAGGAAAAGCAGAGAAACCGAAATTTTAAAACTCCAAATAGTAGAGGGACTGGGGGCAAATTAGATCAAATGCCAAATGCGCCTTTTTTTCCTTCATATTCTGACTTTTTCGTGGTAGGTGAGGGCATATTGCTTGTTTTATTATTATATATGGTGGAATGATTTCTTTACTGTTTAGATAAAAAATTGGTTTGGAGGGTTGGGGATTGAAATTGCTGAGGAGAGGGTAGTGTGGTATTGTAGGTTATTTCAGTAATCCAGAAGCAACGACGTCGACACTTGACTCAGAGGGATGGCTGAGGACGGGCGACTTATGCTATATTGATGAGAATGGCTTCATATTTATAGTTGACAGGTTGAAGGAGCTGATTAAGTACAAGGGATATCAGGTGAATGACCCCCCCAAATTGGCTTGCCTTCTGTTTATACATACCAAACAAAACAAACAAAGTGATAGTTTTGATTTGGCAGGTTCCTCCTGCAGAGCTTGAGGCATTGCTCCTTTCCCACCCGGAAATCTTAGATGCTGCGGTTATTCCGTAAGTTGTCACCTCTTATATGGACCTCCTTATCGGAGGTCGGGCATGTGTATGATTTGAGTGGTTGGGTGTTTCAGGTTTCCTGATAGGGAGGTTGGGCAGTTTCCGATGGCATACGTGGTAAGAAAACCTGGATGCAATTTATCGGAAACGGGAGTCATGGATTTCGTGGGTAAACAGGTATGGTATACATGTGAATGAAATTGGGTTGATCAACTCTGTTGAATGATTAAGTTGTTGAATTGGTGGGATTACTGAAATGAACAGGTTGCCCCATATAAAAGAATTCGGAAAGTGGCATTCATAGCTTCAATACCCAAGAATCCATCTGGCAAGATTCTTAGGAAGGATCTCATCAAGCTCGCCACCTCCAAGCTTTGAACAACACTACTACTGTATCAATATGATGCATTCATGGCCCTTTTTCCCTAATTTGTGCTGTAATAGAATTTCTATTGTTCATTTGGAGCTAGCTAATGGAAGTTTGAAATAAGAAGATTTGGTATAAACTTGTGTTACTACAATTTTTTTTAATAATCGAATCATATTTGTTCTTTTTAATTTGTCATAGTTTTTTCTCAACTAATAGAAGGAAAATGCGTTTCAACGTACTGGAATTCGCGTTCTTTTATATCGATAATAATATCTATACTAATCGAATTAAAATTCAATCGATTTATGTTACTACAAATTTTACTTGCGGGTTACATAGTAATTACACTTAAAATACTACATAATTTGTATACAATTCACCTTTCATCAAAATTTTTGAAAAATTATTATTTTATAGAACAATTAATTTATATGAAAATAAATTATTTTATCCATCACTAAAACCCCAAAAACCTTTAATTTTATATTTTATTTCAACATTTTTAGAGAAATTGAGATTGATTGTTTTTATAATTATGAATTTTTTTTTAAAATTGATTAGAAATTTAATATTTTTATTTAAAAAAATATTGTTGATAATGTTATTATTGTGAATTTTGTGTTTATTTTCGTATTGCATTCTTATACCATCCGAAAACACTTAAATTGTTTAATTCGAAAAAAAATTATAAAAAATTAAGTTAAATTCACTTTAAAAACCTTTCAATCTGTTCAAAATTAAAAATTAAAATTACATATCATTCAAATGATACAATGAATCTCACAATGACATATTTGCAAAGAGGACTTTATCAACCTCAGAATCACAACTTTTTCAAAAAAAAAAATTGTGGATTAATATATACATTAGTTTATACTATCTATATAATCATTTTGATTTTTCAAAAATTGACCCACAATTTAAATTTTTTGGCTCTACTTTTAATTATAAAATTTATCTATTTGGATATTCAAAGTATTTAATTAAACAAATAAAATGATTTATTTTGACCTTCAATTAAAAAAAATCATTATAACTCTTTTTTTATTTTTTTTTCATTTTTTTATTCTTTAAATTTGTGTTGTTTATCGAATCTTCTCAAAATGGATGGAAAAATTAAAAAATTTTACTTATGTGGTATACATGTGAATTGCTACATTGATACCACATCAGCAATTAATTAATTCTTAAAGTAAAAAAAAAAATTCAAAAGTAAGCAAAGTTAACATATATTAATTTTTTCATTCATTTTGAAGCGATTTAACAAATAAATACAAATTCAAAGATTAAAAAAATAAAAAAAATTAAATGAATAACTAAAATGATTTTTTTTAGTATTACGCCATTTTTGAACACCTCTTTCTCAGCATCACTATTTTCTTTTTTTCAAATTGATAAAAAATTATAAACATTTCCAACATTTTATGCATTTATTACTGTCCAAAAATGACACAATTTTTTTCTTAAAAAATACTTGATGTAAGGGTAACTTAAAAATTACACAAATATTTTTTTTCTCAAATTCTTAAATATTCTTCTTTGCTCGATTGTCTGAAATTTGGAAAAAAGAAAAGAAAACGATTGGAGCAAGTTGTTTGAAAATTTCTTGCTCACCATTTTGGACACCATCGTAATTCTAGTTTTATGATCACTACCCATTTTTCTCTATTACAAAAAAGGTTAAATATAAAATTGATACTTATATATATATTTTTATCTCATATTAGCATTTGAATATTTTTTTTCGTCCATTATATTGTTATTCGAGCCTAACGTCGTTATTTTTTTGCAGATATGACAGCCTGACCATTCACACGCCACCACATATTATCTTATTTGACAATAGAAACTCTCCAATTTCTTTCTCTCACGTTTTTTCCCCTGTTTTCTAATCTTTTCCACGTGTAATCAAGAAGGAAGAGACGAGAGAACAGGGGAAAGAAATGTGAAAGAGAAAGAAATTGGAGAGTTTCTATTGCCAAATAGGATGACACGTGGCAGCGCACAAATGGCCAATGCTGCCACGTGAAAAAAAGTAACAACGTTAAGTTGGGTACCAATATAGTAAACGAAAAAAGTTCGGGTACCAATCTGAGATAAAAAAAACTATAAGTATCAATTTGTGAGAAGTGAACAAATTCATATACCAATTTTATATTTAACCCTACAAAAAATTGTGAAACTCGTATATTTCTTAATTCTTTGTAATTTTTTGTTTTCTTTGAAAATATTTAAAAATTACTAAATGACCTTTCTAACCTCTCCTCAACTATCTATATCAACATTTGATATTTTCATCAATTTTTTTGCTGTATTTGGGTGAGTGGTATCCAACTATTTTTAGGGAAGTTGAATACTAAACCAATAGGTTACAATTTGAGTTATTTTTGTTAATTTTTTTTATTTGAATTGATTTTCAATTAGTACATAACACAATTTAAGAAAGAGCTTAAATCATAGGATCGATTAAGAACGAATTGTATAAAAATTAATTATTTAAAAAAAATTAATTATTTCTATACATTCCATGTAATAATTAAATAATCTATATTAATAATTTAATGGTAAACTATATTAGTAGTCACTCAACTATTAGTAATTTTTTTGTTACTCAACAATGAAAAGTTACAAAATGGACATCAAACTATACAATTTTTCTTTTTTGGTCATCAGCTGGCCAACGGTGGTAGCTTTTGAAATTGACATAATAGCAACTTTAACCCTCACCATTTATAAATTATGTCAATTTAGTTTTGATTCTAAAAAAATTCTAACCCTCAACATTTACATATTGTGTAATTTGGGATTTTTTTAATTTTGCTTTTTTTTTTGTGTGTGTGTGTGTGACATTGAGGGTTAATTTGATAAGAATGAGAAAAGGTGAAAATTATTATTTTGGATTTTTTGGTGTTTCCATTTTTTGATATATTTAACCAGATTTAGCTAAAAATTTTGATTTTTTAGCTTTTTTAGTGAAAGGGACACAAAGAAAAGTAAAACTGCAACGGTGTGTAAATATTGAAGGCTAGATTTTTTTAGAATCAAGACTAAATTGACACAATGTGTAAATGTTGAGGGTTAATTGCTATTAAGGCAATTTTAAAAGTTGCCATTGTTAGTCCATTGATGACTAAAAAAAAATTTTGAATGGTTGAGTGATCATTTTGTAACTTTCATAATTGAGTGACAAAAAATATTTACTAATAGTTAAGTGACCAAAAAAGGAATTTACTAATAGTTGGGTGACTAATAATGTAACTTACCCATAATTTATTAATGACTCTTTTAATATAGGATTATATGTTGAAAAAACCCTTAAGAAAATGTGAAAAAATCAATTAAGTCCATGTATTAAATTCAAACCCAATTAAACTCTTGCTGTTTACAAAAAATCAATTAAGCCCATTGTTAACGGTTTCTGTCATTAATCATGTTGATTATTAAAATAAATTGATAGGCCAATCAATTGGTGACACACAATAGCTTCTAGTTTAATCTAATATTTCTCATAAAAATAATTAAAAATACATAAAAATCATAAAGATTATAAAAATATAAAAAAATATAAAAATCAGAAAAATTATTAAAATTTTAAAATATTAAAATTGATACATACTTATAAAATAATAAAAATAAAAATTTATAAATATTAAAAAAATCTAATAAATTATAAAATTAATAAAACATATTTAAAATTTTATAAAAACCCTATAAAAATTCTTTAAAACATATAAAAAATCATAAAAATTTGAATTGGATTGGATCAATCGATTAGGCCTGTAACACCCCAACACCTAGTTCACACGTATAAACCCGGTATAAGAGTATTACATACAATGTCAGAGAATTAAAAAGAGTATAACAAAATTTTCTTTCAAATACTGTGTAATTGAATCGTTTTACTCAAAATATCACAAAATAATCAAGTATAATCAAAATCGAGACTTAAAATCAGTTTGAAAATAATGAAAAATGTAATATTTACTCAAAACAGGGCAAATATCGATACCACCATAAAAATATTGATACCTCTGTTCTAAAATCAAGAAATATAGCTAGAAACTTCAAACTAACTCCCTGAAATTATATAAAAATTTTACCAATAAATCAATTCAGTCTAAAACACAATTCCATTCAAAATTCATCATCTCATTTCATAAGTTCATAGTATTCCAAAATAACATTTATAACCCATTCATTGAGGACATATAAGTACCATTTGTACATGTCATTTTACCTCAAAACAAGTATACCTTGTTTTGTAATCTTCCAATGTTGATGTGATTTGATGAGAGGCACCTAATCCAACCTTAGTTTCTTAGAGATCTTGTACCTACGCGTTGAATTAAACGCCTTAAGCAGGTGAAGGCTTAGTAAGTACTACAAAAGTCATTAATCATTCATCTTTTAATCACACATTTCAAATTCATTCATATAATTATTTATTCATGTAAAACACATACATTTTATGTGTATAACATTTAACTTACAGTAGTGTTATGAATTTACATATTCTTCCTCATTTCACATTTTAGTCATTTCAATCTCTTAGCTTACTTAGTTTTATCATTCTTTGATTTCTTATACATATATTGTACTTACCTTCCATGTGATTATCATTTCACTTACATCAATGTCACAATTTGCACATTCTTTCCTTTTCACATTATTTATCCTATTAACAAGAGTCGGACCTTGGCAGATACACGGATCCAACCAAACACACCAGAATGGCACCCAGTGCCTCATCGGATAGTTCGAAGCAATAAAGTGACACCAGTGCTCATCGGCCTAGTTGAAGTAAAGTGGTACCCAGTACCTCATCGAATCTATCTGAAGTAAAATAATGACACCCAGTGTCTCATCGACTCAAGGTCGAAGTATCCTTGAACTCTTCCAATCCTATGGCATGCCAACTATATTCGACTCAGCCCGACTAGTTAATAGGGATTTTCAATTTACAATTCATATCACTTTCAATTCCAATTTCACTTTCACTTTCAATTTTGATCACAAATCATTCAAATTCAATTCAAATATACTATTAATTCAATATAACTTTTCATTCGTCTCAATATTAACGCCCTTATATTCACTTATTAAATATAAATATCGAAATAAACATTAAATAATGACTAATTCAAATTATAGTAATAGAAATCAATAACAAATCAATTTAACCAAATAACAACCAAATATCATCAACAATTAGGTACTAATAACTTTGGAAACCTTTGATTTATCCATTTCATTCCCATTTCTCAATTTCATCACATATCACTTTATATGCATCAATTTTTCATTTCTATTCAATTTTTCTTTTTCTTTTTACATTAATTTTCAAAGTTGTACATTTGAATCACAATCACTAAATTATTTATATCTTGAGCTACAGAATTCAAAATTATAATCCTCTTGATGATTCTGAAATTAGACTCAAATATATTTTTACCATAAAAATTTCAGAAATTTTACTTTAGCCAATTTGTACATTAAATTCTTTCAATTTATCCCTTCTCTACTGCCTAACAGTTTTGACCTTTCTTTACTAAAAATGATTTATCTTTTAGTACAGGAATCCAATAACGTTCCCGTCTATTTCTTTTGAAAATAGACTCATTATAAAATTAACCATATAAATTTCAGTCTCTAATAATTTTTCTACATTTTTCTATGATTTTTCAAAGTCAGAACTGGGGAACCCAAACCTACTCTGACCTTGTTACACAAAACTAGTATATCTCGAAATATAAAATTCATTTTCTTTCACTATTTCTTCCATATGAAACTACACTTAATAAGCTTTAATTACATATTTAATTCAAACTCTTAACTCTTTTTATACAATTTTTGGTGAATTTTCGAAGTTTGTCCTCTGTTCTGTCCAAACTGTTTTAATGGACATGCTTCCTTTTTCACGTCTCTTTACACTAAATTTCATTTAATCATACATAATTAACATTTATAATTAAACATATCATTTTTATCATAATTAACCATATATGTTAAAATTATAAACACTTTAACTTAATTAGTTCTAGACCTTTTAATACTTGTAGTACTTACCTCACTTGTAGATAATTTCTTCTCACACCTTAGCTTTCTCCTTTCCTTTTTCTTCAATTTGGTCCTTCTCCTTCTTCGCTCTTTCTCCAATTTCATACAAACACATATAAGCTTAAGACTAGAATTCAATACTTTTTTCATGCTAGATTATGTAAATATACATGTATGTCATGAAAATTGAATCATCTTTTACCTTTGTTCTTGAATTTCCAAAATTCTAATTCAATCCCTATCGACTTTAACACTTCAAAGTGGACTCTATAAAGAAATTAAGGTGTCTACTAACTTCCCTCTATACCTTTCTTAAGGAAATTTCGAAGAAAAGGGAGGATTTTGAAGCTTGGAGGGCTTAACAATGGTGAAGGGACTAAATTGGAATAAAAGTAAAAGTTTGGATGGAGAAGAATGACATGGACGGTTGGACTTTTTAAAGAGAAGATGATATTTTCATCTTTTATTTCCTTTTTCTTTTCTCAATTTCTCTAGAATTTTCCACTAAAATATCTCTCTTTAATAAAAATGGTAAAATTACACTTTTAGTCCCTAGGCCTTCCAACTTTACACTTTGGCCCAAAACTTTGCCTCCAAAAATATCTTTCATCAAATTACTCTTTTGCCCCTCCTTAATCAATCTAATTCCCATGATGACTCATAATTCAATTTGGATAAATTGCTATTTAGTCCTTCCTCCTTTCTCACAATTACTAATTAATCCTTAAATTTTCCTAATCTTCTTATTTTAGCTACATATTCTAATTCTTGACTCCTTCCCTATACTGTTCCAACTCCGATTCAAAAACGCGGATGTTATAAGGCCAGTTAGGCTGAAATCAACAAGTAAATTGGTCTAGAAAAAGCCATTAGACCGGTTGACTTGAGAACCAGACGATTGAACCAACTTTTTTTTAAAAATATTTTTAATGTTTCATTTAATTGAATTTGATGGACTACTTGAACTAGCAAATCAGTGGCTTAACCGGTTCGACCATCTATTTAGTTTTGAACCTTGGTCAAAATATTTCATATTGACATGTGCTAATAGTTGGATAATGAAATTTTGGTTTGATAGCATCTAACTTCACCAAAAATATTTTATATCATATAATATTTAGTAAATAATTTTCAACTTTTCAAGGTTCAAACTACTGTATTGTACTCAAGAAATTGGATATAAATTTTCTAAAATAATAATTTATCAATAAAAAGGAGAGGATCTCACAATTATCATTTTATTTGTGGAATATTGAGAATATTTTATTCTAACAATATAATGACTATTTCCATTATTTAACAATTGGTGTGATGTCATGTGTTCATTCTAATTTTAGGGGTTTAAATGATTTTTCATATTTTATAAGTTTTTATAAAATTTTAAATATTTTAAATATATTTTATTAATTTATAATTTTTTAAATAATTTATTAGATTTTATTAGAATTTTATTAGGATTTTTTTTATAATTTTTATAATATTTTATGATTTTTAATAATTTTTATAAGTTTATATAAATTTTAATATTTAATAATATTTATAATATTTTTATGATTTTTAATGAAATTTTATTTTTTTTAAGTTTTAAAGAATTTTTATACGTTTTTATAAAATTTTAAATATATATATATATGATAATTTTAAATATTTTAAATATACTTTATTAATTTTATAATTTTTATAATTTATTATAATTTTATATATTTTTAATAATATTTATAAGTTTTTATTATTTTTTAATAAATTTTATAAGTTTATATCAATTTTAATATTTAATATTTAATACTTATTTTTTTTAATATTTTATAAAAAAATATTAAACTAAGTCAAAAGTTATCATATGTTACAGTTTGATTAATTATGTCACTTGATTAGTTCGTGAATTTATTTTAGTGATAATCAACCATGAATTTCATTAACAAAAGTGCTTAATTGATTATTTAATTAACAATAAGAGTTCAATTGGGTGAATTTAATAAAAACCCTAATTGATTTTTTTTTTCATTTTCTTAAAGATTTTTTTTTTTGACATATAAGCCTTTTAATAAACATTGAGATATAAACAAGGAAAAAATTATTTGGTAAAACTTGAATCAAAAGCGTCTGCTGTGTTGCGAAAAATTTGAAGATGTTCAAATCTTCTGCAGATTTTAAATTGAATTGCATAATTTTAATATCTTCGACTTGGCATTACCATCATCATCATCATCATCCTTTGTCTATCTATCCCTGTCTCGACTGTGTGAAAAAACCATGACAATCATTTCATTAAATTCCCCAATGGCTGCATCATCATAAATCATTATAATCCCTGTTCTTTGTTTGCCACAACTCTATAATGACATCAAATAAGCCAAAATATGCAAGAGATTTAACTCTTCCATCAACAGGGAAAACTTGAAATCCTGTATGGTATTTGATCTGTTGCAAATCAACTACTGTATGTACATAATAGAAAAATATGTTTTCTATCCTCTGATGTCTTTAACTAAATGTCAAAAGCGCTACTAAATGAAGCAAATATTGTTCAGTATATTCCCACTTGGATTAAAATTACAATATAATTTTTCAGACCTTTGCATTAATAGCATAAAGGTGGTCAGAAGGAAACATACCTTCACACTAACTGCTGTGTGTAGAAGTAGAACATCCCAACTTTCAATTTTGAATCATTAGGTTCACCGCGGTAAACCATGTTTCGAGGTGATCCTATTCATATTCATTCTTCAACTAGCTTCAGCCACAGTTACATATTTAAAATAGACCAGAGCATGTGTGGCCCTAATACAATGATCAATAAATCTCAAATTTGCACCACAAAATTTGGTCCCTTTTAAACTAATTCAAGCTTCAAGTAGCTCTAAATAGATAATGGAAGAAGCATCCTTCTTTTCTTTTTCCTGGCCAACTTTACTTGCTTTGTGATTTTCATGCAGAGAAGCAATAGCATTGTGATGCATACTAGGATAAAAGCAAGCTGCATGTACCCAAAATATAAAGAAACAGCTGAAAAAACCAGGAAAGCTAAAATGACAAGTTCCCATATCACAAAGACCATAACATCGACCCTGCACCCAGAAAAAAGTAAGGACAGCACAACTATTAGAATTGGTCTTTTGCCGAGACAGAAAATAGATAGCAAAATGAAGACAAAATTAGTGGATCCAAATAAATATACTGGTATTCTAGATGTCACGTTCTCTAATCTATATTCCCCAATAAAAAGTTGGAATCTCCTGTGCCATGTAATTTATCTAAATCATAACCTTACAGACATGTCAAAACTTGTTGGAACTAGTCCAAAGTACAAACATATCAAAGCTTTACAATTTTCAACTTCTGGAACTTAGACTTCTCAATCTGAACTAGCACATGAATGAAAAGGAATCCTAGGCTAAGTGCAATAATCTGGGCATCTGGCCACACCAAACAATCTGTAAATCACCAAAGCATTCTGCTCTTATAGATGCTTCACTAGCATATGGTAATATACCTACCATCATACAGGGAACGTACACACCAACCATCCAATTCACTGATTCAGTGTATGGAATATTGAAAACCATATGCGGAAAAGCAAGGGCTAGCAAGATAATAGCAGAATAATCAACTAAGCTTAAATTTTTGGTACACAGCATTAACCAAAAGACCTACTCATCTGAACCACAAATTCCCAGAAATCAACTACATGAAACGCCCTTAGAAGGGCTTCTTTCAGCAGTTAAGTATCTATTTGAGATGAAAATTAAGAAGGATCAACAATTTCAAACATTCTTTTATATTTCCTTTTTGAGGTGTAATCCCCATCATAAGGACTAAATAGCAGTTTATGAAAATCCAGAGTCAGTTTCACTTTTCTTTGACCACCTAAAGTTTCATCTACATTTTGAAAACGATAATGCAATGAATTGAGAATCTTTCAAGATCCCCCCCCCCCCGGGTTCAAACATCTGAATAAGTGTATCAATAAATTGAGAAAATGAAATCAATAAAGAAACGAAATTCAACGGATATTAAAAGACAAAAATCATACCACCTAATGCTTTTACCTAATTACCCTATAGAAAAACCTAGCTTATCTTGGTAAATCTGTAACGTTTCGATCGAAGCTGAAACGAAAAACATTTCATAGCCAGCAAGTTAAGGACGAAGATGTTTTCAACCTTACATTGGAAAACAAAATGCGAAGGAAGAAAATCATGGAATATACCTGTAAGGTGATAGATTAGACGTGGATGAGAAAAACGAAACGGAAGCCCAATCGTGCTTAGATCGAAGCTGATACTCTCTTAATTGCTCTGCTAAATTGGATCGCGTAATCATGGTTTCCCTTCTCCTTTCTCTGCCTTTCGAATTATGATTTGTGTTTGGCTTTGAATCTCTAGAAATCTGATAAACGAGGATTTGCAGAGCAAGATATGAATTGGAGGTAGAAGAAAGGGACGGGAGGGAGAGAGTATGAATATTCGATTCAATTACGCATTGGTCCGTTGCGTGGCGTTGATTACACCTCTCTTAACTTTCCCTCAGTATTTGCCATTTTTTTTCACCTCATTAAGTCAGCAGAAATGAAATTACATTTTCACCAAATTTTACGGATGCGTTTTGAAAACCAATTATTAATTACAACACCTTCAATGCGTTTTCAATCCGAGTGTTGTCTTGATGGTCAGAATATTTATGAGTTCAAATATAATTTGGGTTCGAGTCGCATTGTTGTTAGGATCTTGTCTTCTTATTATAATTCATAAAAAAAAAACATATGATAATTGATTGAATATTAATTTGATTGATATTATTAGTGCAGGAGTATGTGAGTTCGAGTGTACGCATTATTCTCTTATTCAAGGGTGATGAGGAGCTATGGGTAGCTATTTGAAATTAATTAATTATAATAACAAGAAGTGTAACTTGAGCACCTAATTACACTTTCCAATCTTTAGGAAAAATGTGAGAACTAGAGTAATTATGCAGGTAATTACATCCAAATATAATTTTCATACAAGTTAAGTTATAAATTTTTATATTATAAATATAAACACGAACTTCAATTATAATAGTCAAGTTTTCCATTACTCCTCATTCTTAACTCATCAATTTCTCATCTCGCATGTTTTATATTATTCGATGAACATCGTAAAAGAACTCAAATCACAATTACTCTTCATATCAAAGGCTTGTCCCAGCTAATCACATATAGAGGTGTCATGTTACCCGTGTGGGCTAAACCTTTATCAACATAACAAAAACCTGGTCATGGTTGTATATACATGTAAGGTTACCAATCCAGGCTAAACCTTTAAAATGACATTAGATTTCCAATACATGCTAAATCTGTGCCACATGTATCTTCTAATCCACAATAGATGCTGAATCTTAGAATCATCAGGAAATAACATGTAACCATGTGTATGAGTTTTTTACTAAGTTCATTGGGACACTTTCATTTTGTAATCTCATTTACATTCCTTCGTATTATAACTCAATATTTCTTCTTTATATTTTTAACAAACCAAATCTAACTTACCAAATTTTTAGTTATACAATTAAAGAACAAAAAAAAAGTTAAATAATGTTCATATTGTATGAACTTACCTGGCAAAATGATAACACGTCACGGTAGAGTCTACTCAACAACTTTTCCTTTCCCATAATCTTCTCTTGGTGGATTCAAATCTTGATCTATAACATAATTTTAATTCAATTTTTATCAACCATTATCATTCATCAGCTTATGAAACATATAAGTCAGTTCAATTCCATCACTCTAGCTTCCCTTAAACCTAACATTTAAACAGTCGAGCCCTTTATAGCAATGTTTAAAGAAATCTTAAGCTGGTTTCAAAATGTCTACACTTTAGTTCTATTATTCGAAACTAACAAATTCTAATTTTACTAAGTGATCATTTTTTATAACTTTTCATCTAATCTAAATATTTAACATCACAATTTCAAGCATTCAAAAATGACAATCTCATGAATTCTTTAACAATTTTATAAACAAATATCACCTTAACTAGATTGAAGCACAACAATCACAAAAACATCAAATTCAAGCAAAATAGACTTGAATTAGCTTACAATGCAAGAGCACAAAGCTAGACCAAGTTTTTCTAGCTTAACAAAAAAAAAGAAAGACGGTGATGAAGAAAATGAAAGAAAGAAAAATGAATTTTTCCTTCCCTCAATCCACTATGCTACTATATATATATATATATATATTAGAATAAGCATCATTACAACTAAGGTAAAGCCAACACCTGTCCAGCTATTAACTACAAAAATGATTGAATTATCATTTTAGTCTAATGGATTAACATATTATCATTAGCAAAAGAAATTCATAATGGTCAATTTTTACCACCTTTACGGTTTCATCTCTATGCTAAAATAAATTATTCAATCAATCAAATTAACAAACTATAGTTTCGTATAACACTATAATAGACTAATAGATATTATATATAAAAACTTATTGAATCAATCATTGGTAAATGGAGTTCTGAAACCACCGTTTTCGATACCATTGAAAATAGACTATTACAATTAGAACCCAATCATTGATTTGAAGAATTATTAGTGTTTGAGTAAGTTTCCATGGTGAATGTTTGAACTAGAGAGAGACAAGATGAGAGCTTGCGATAAAATTGATATATAGTATAGCTTGAGAACCCTAGAATGTATATACAAAGTTGGATCATAGTTCAATCAAATAGATTATAAATACAAGAATTTTGGATATTAGGGTTTTAGGGACCAAGTTGAATAAAAAAAAAGTTGTTGGAATTTTTTTATAGATTGAAAGTACGAGGTCCCTAATGAATGAATGTGAAGCCGAATTTTGATTCAATCAGGAAAATTGAGATATACGAAAATTTTAGCTATAAAGACTAAAAAAAAGAACTTGTTTGTAAAGTATGAAATTGTATTTGATTTTGGTTAATTTTTTTGTGAATAAAAAACAATAAACAAACTAATTACATAAAGGTAGACTGGGAAGGAAGAAATTCCTTAGCTTTATCTATCTTAAAAATAGTTCAAACCGCTATCGGGGTTCTTCAAATTCCTTCAAATCATCATCCCCAACTAAGGCTTGTTTAGCCAAGCAATCCGCGACTCGATTTTGATCTCTCGGAATGTAGCGCAAAGACCATTGCCTTTCATGAGATAAAATAATTTGGATTCGTCGAATGAGAGTTGAATTTGATCCAGTGGGGGATCTGCCAAGGATAGCAATGACAGCTTCCAAACTATCTGATTGAATCAAAACTTGACCATGTCCTCTACGTTGTAAAATTTGAAGTCCTTCAAAAATGCCCATAGTTCTGCATCAAACACGGAGCACTATCCAAGATGTCAATAATAGCAAGCGACCTAATTTCCACGTTTATCATGAATCAAACCTCCAGCAATAGCGAAACCAGATTCTACTTGAATTGCACCATCGGTATTAAGAAAAAACCGCTCACCATTTGCTTGATCTTCAGGAGAAAGTTTGACCTTATCGATCTGTAAAACAAAAGCTGATGAATAGGATTGAATCACCCAACTGCGGGAGATTTGAACTATATCTCTTGGATGCTAACATCATCCTGAAACATGAAAAGATCATGATTTTTCCATAAATGCAAAATGAGAAAACCAAAAAGGTACGCCCAACTGGCTCCATCTTCATGTATCTTACTATGGTCTTGCACATTAATAAGAAGCCAATCTTGTAAATTAGTAGAAAAAAAACGAGTAAGTGGTTACTTGAAGTGACTTGGGACTAGACGTCCTTAGCAACTGTATAATTTCTGAAAATATGAAGGATCTCTTTAGTATGGTAGCCACAAATGGGGCACGAGGGATATATCGCTAATCTTCTTCTAACTCTTTCCACATTACTGAGAAGTCTTCCTTGAAGAGCAACCAAATAAAGACTCAAACCCTTTGTGGCCTTGGAATCTTCCAAACAATCTTCCATTTATCATCCTTTGTGTTCCAATCACCTTCCTTGAGAACTTTATATGTAGACTTGACCAAAAAGACGCCAAATGAGATATGTCTCCAAGAGATTCTATCCATTCCCTCAGATGAGTGTGCGGGAAGAATGTCTTTAATGAGCTGAATTATATCCTTTGATAACCAAACCTGGAACAACTCCAGATTCCACGAACCATCTTCAGATATCATTCCATTGAGGAAACAATTAAGATCAAGATTAGTATTAGCAGTAATGTATCGCATCAGAGCCTCAACATTTGAAATCTAATTATCTTTCTAGCATCGAATTCGAGTCCCATTACCCACAGAAAAAATATAAATTTTCTTGAAGTAAAGGCCAAACTTTTAAGAGAGATTTCCAAAGAAATGAGCTCTTGTTTCGAGAAATGCATTCAAGAAGATCATCATTAAAAAGATACTTGGACTTGAGGACATGAACCCGTAAAGTGTTTGTATTAGTCACAATATTAAAACCCAAGATTATGAACTCTTTGAAAACCAGAAAGAGAACTAATTGTATCAACCATAGAGTTATCAACCCCTTGGGAAAAGAAAATTTTAATCTTCCTCGCATTAATTTTATGCCTCGAAAACTCACTGAATTTATCCAGAATGCCTTTAATGACTCTGCTATGCTTCATATTTGCTTTGTTGAAAATGACCAAATCATCTGCAAAAAAAAAAAAAAACAAATGCAAAAGAGTTGGTTCATATCGGGAAAGACGTACAGGAGACCAATTACCTTCGGAGATGGCGGAATGAAGCAAATGGCCGAGCCATTCCATACACAATACAAGCAAGTAGGGAGATAAGGGACAACCATTGTTAACTAGATTGAAGCACAATAATCACAAAAACATAAAATTCAAGCAAAACAAACTTGAATTAGTTTACCATGCAAGAGCACAAAGCTAGGTCAAGTTTTTCTAGCTTAACAAAGAAGAAATACGATGATGAAGAAGATGAAAGAAAGAAAAATGAATTTTTCCTTCCCTCAATCCACTATGCTACGGTGTATATATATATATATATATATATATATATATATAATTTGATTATTAATTAGAATAATCATCATTACAGGTAAGATAAACCCAACACATGTCTCGCCATTAACTACCAAAAATGGTTGAATTATCATTTTATTCTCTAATCGATTAACATATTATCATTAGCAAAAGAAATCCATAATGGTCAACTTTTTACTACCTTTACAATTTCATCTATATGCTAAAATAAATTATCCAATCAATCAATTTAACAAACCAGGGTTTCATATAACATTATAATAGACTAATCGATATTAAATATCAAAATTTACTGACTTAATCATCTGTAAACAAGGTTTCGAAATCTCCCTTTCGGTACCATAAAAAATGAACTATTACAAATAGAACCCAATCATTGATTTGAAGGATCATTAATGTTTGAGGAAGTTTCCATGGTTGAATGTTTGAACTAGAGAGAGAGAAGATGACATTTTGCGATGAAATTGATATATAGTGATAGCTTGAGATCCCTAGAGTGTATATACAAAGTTGGATCATAGTTCAATTGAATTGATAGTAAAATACGGGAATTTTGGATATTAAGGTTTTTAAGGATCAAGTTGAATAAAATGAAAGCTGTTGAAATTTTGTTTTATAGATTGAAAGTACGAGGTCCCTAATGAATGAATGTGAAGCCGAATTTTGATTTGATTAGAAAAATTGAGAGATACGAAAATTTCGACTATAAAGATTAAAAAAAGGGATTTATTTGTAAAGTATGAAATTATGTTTGGTTTTGGTTATGTTTTAATTAGTAATCTAATACTATTCCGTAAATGAATTATCAAATGTAGCTTAAACAAGATCAAACTTTTGAGGGACAAAGGCAAAAACGAGTGACGAATTATAAATTTGGTTTGTGCTAAAATAATTTGCTTTTCTTACATAACTTATGTAGAAGCTAAGCTTAAGAAATTGAAAATTATATTTGACATGATGTTATTTATATATATATGTGTGTGTGTGTGTTTGTAATTATGTTATTTATTCCAATATGAAAATCTGAACCCCCCTTAGTGGGACATAAATTATGAAAATAATCCCAATATGAAAATTATGTTTTCATATTGTTATTAAGTAGCTAAGTTTAAGATTTTCATATTGGAATCGACTTAGGATGAGTTTAGATGGACGATATGTTTATCTACGGTTACTGTAAAAATATTGATGGCGATGAGATTAGATATTGTAACGATACTTTAACGTGAGACAAAAAATAAACTAAATCGTATTGCATCTTACTGTCCATCCAAACCCACCCTTAATATATACCACACTATATCCCCTTGTACTTCCCAATATATATATTAAAGTTTTTTGTATAATATAAATAAATATATTATAAGTGTAATGATAACATTTTAATGTAAATGAATTTAAAATTAAAATTGAAATACTATAAAAATTTATGTAAAATAGAGAATAACTTAATAAAGTAAGTCATAAACAATTATTTCAACAAGGAGGGGCCGAAATCAGGGACGATAACAGGGACCTGACACTCTTTAAAATGAAATTTTTTTTATTTGGGTTCTTGAAATTTTTTAAAATTTTAAATTAGTAAAAGTAAAATTGTACTTTGATCTTCCTAAAAATGATAAAATTTTGATTTAATCTTTTCAAAATTACACTTTTACTATAGTAAAAATTACAATTTAACTTTGACCCCGTAAATTTTTTTTTTCTAACTTTGCCCTACCAACATGTTAAAATCTATATAAAAATTCATTTAAATTTATAATACTTGCAACACAAAATAAATAAAAAAATAATAATAATAATAATACGAGCACATTATAAATGTTTTTTTCTTATACATTGAATCAATATAATAAATAATGCAAGAAATGACTTAAGAAAATATGAACAGATACTACCATGTAATTACACCAATATATTAAAAAATAAACTTAAGACATAACACTAACTCAAAAATCAAGGTTTAGTTTACGCTTAATTGAGTCCATGTCATTAATAAAAAAAAAATTAATTCTATTTGTAATCATGTTGAGTATTAAAATCAAACAACGGGCTAAATTTTTAAGTTTGTCCTTGTTAACACGTTTTTTCTTTTGTCCTTTGGGACATGTTTTCTGTCTGGTTTTTCGTTCTTTTTCAATTTTCTCAATGTTGGTGTTTCTTGTTTCTTTTCTCCTTTTATTAAAGGTAATATGGAAGATGACTTGGCGAAGCTTCGACAATCAGATGTAGAAGAAGCTTTTCAGGAAGATGTTACGACTTTGGAGAGGGATTTGGAATTATCATTGATAGGATCTTGTATCACTGATAGTGTGGTTAACTTCTCGTCACTTCAAAATATTATGGCAGATCTATGGCATCCCATTAGAGGTATTGCCATTTCTGATATTGGGAAGAAGCGATGCTTGTTTAAGTTTTTTCATGTGGTAGATCTGAACAGAGTGTTAGAGGGGATGCCTTGGTTTTTTAACAAACATGCTTTGATGTTGCACCAATTGAATCTGAAGGAAGACCGATTAACAATACCATTACACTTTGTGGTGTTTTGGATCCAAATATATGATCTTCCCCTGAGTCTCATGTCGGAAGCCATGGCAAATCGGTTTGGGACGTTTTTTGGTGAGTTGCTAGAATATGATATGCGGATTCCAACTACGGGTTTTCAGCGTTTCATGCGTATTAAGGTGAAGATTGATGCTTTACAACCATTGAAAAGGCTAAAAAAATTGCAGGTGGGGAATCAAAACTATTATGCACGGTTTCAGTATGAGAAGCTTAGTGTGTTTTACTTTATTTGTGGGAAGCTAGGCCATGGGGAAAGCTATTGTTCGATTCGCGTTCATACTGATTCGGTTAGTATTGTTTTCGGGTGGGATGTGTCGTTGAGGGCTGCTGGTAGGGGTGGTCCGTTGAGGGTCAGTCGGTAGTTACACCAACTAGATGGTTTGGCTTTTGGGAATTCAGATAAGGAGCAGGAATTAAGGACGAGTGATTTTGGTTTTACTGGGCGTGATTTGAGGGACTATCCCATTCAAAAAGATATGAGTTTAAATAAGGATATTACTCCCAAAAATAATCAAATGGACATTTTGATTGTTAGGTTGCATACTAATAAGATACCCATGCTAGGTGTGACGAACTATGGGTCTGATAATGAACATAGCCCAATTCGACAGGATGAAGGGAAAAAAGTTAGAGGAAGGTTAAAGAATCTAATTCTTTGGATGGTTCTTCTGCTTTATCAGCTGGCTCTGCTATGTAGGGCAACCGGGAGTTATGAAAATCTTAAGTTGGAATGTCCGCGGACTAGGAAATTTGTGGATTGTATATCGTCTTAAGCACAAGCTAAGAACTGTTCGTCCCCAAATTTTGTTTCTTATGGAAACAAAAGTAAGTGCTAGAAAAATGGAGAATATTCGTAAAAAATGTGGCTATATTCATGGTATTGATATTGGTGCCAATGGGGCGTGTGGGGTTTGTGTTTGGGTTGGACTCAGAATGAAGATGTGACGTTGTGTAGCTATTCTAATCATCACATAGATGTGGAAATTTTTGACATTGACCGTAATTGTAAGTGGAGATTGACGGGGTTCTATGGTCATCCTGATGAGCATTTCTGAGGCTCGAGTTGGAATCTCTTTCGAAGGTTGGGTCAGAGTCAAGATTTACCACGGTTGACAATGGGTGATTTTAATGAAATTGTTTTTTCATTTGAGAAACAGGAGGGTCATGAAAGGCTACAAAGACAAATAGATTGCTTTCGATCTACTCTCTTGGATTGTGACTTACATGATTTGGGCTTTAAGGGTAAGTGGTATACATGGGAGAGGGGAAAGTTCAGTAATATGAATATCCGTGAAAGAATTGCTCGTGGTGTGGCTAATAGAATGTGGTGGGATTTGTTTCCTGACTATGTGGTTAAGCATTTGTTGCATTCATTCTTCGACCATTGCCCAATCTTAGTTACAACAAAAGGCTATGGCACTAATAAATATGGGAAGGCTGGAAAGAGTTTCAAGTTTAACGCGGATTGGTGTCTTGATAAGGAGTATGAGATCGTGGTTCAAAATTATTGGAACTCATCTACTGCAGCTTTTCCGTGTAAGCTTAATGGTCTGAGATTATGTCTGATGAATTGGAACAAGGATTCTAGCCGTAAACGTAACGCCCATAAAGTGCAACTTGTGAAAAAATTGGTAGAGTTATCTTAGACGGATCCCTCGGATGATACTCTTTTTGATTTAATTAATGTTCAGATGGAGTTGAATCAGGAGGCCGACAGAGAAGAAATTTATTGGGCTCAACGAGCCCATGCTAATTGGCTCAAACATGGTGATCGAAACACCAATTTTTTTCATAAGACGTTTACTATGCGCAGAAAATGTAATTTTATTGAAGGCCTTGAAAATGAAGTAGGATGATGGGTTGAAGATGAAGTTGGCTTGTTGTCTATTGCTACCAATTATTTTAAAAATATTTTTCACGCCTCGGATAACAGTGATACGAGTGTTATTTTTGATCATGTGGATCCGAGCATTACTACTGAAATGAACTCGAAATTGCTGTAACCATTTAAGGAGTATGATATATGGACAGCGATTAAAAGTATGGATCCGTTAAAAGCTTCGAGCATTGATGGCTTCTTGACGTTGTTTTATCAACATTATTGGCATATTGTGAGCTTGGAAGTCGTTTCGTACTATTTGGATATTCTTCACGGAGATGTTGCAATTGAAGAGATAAATCAAACTCACATTGTCCTTATACCAAAGGTCAGTAATCCTAAATCTATTACTCATTTTAAGCCTATTAGTTTGTGTAATGTGGTATATAAAATCGTTGCTAAGACTATAGTGAATCGAATGGGTAGTCTTTTGGATTATTGTATTCACGAAGCACAGAGAGCTTTTATTTAGAATTGTTTAATTTCGGATAATACTATCATTGCCTATGAGATTTTGCATGCTCTTAAATTGGGGCGGGGTGGCAGGAGGGGAAGTTTTGCTCTTAAACTAGACATGAGCAAGGCTTACGATATGGTAGAGTGAGATTTTTTTGGCAAGAATGATGCTTAAGCTGAGATTTCATATAGACTGGGTGACTCTTGTTGTGAGGTGTGTGGCTTTTGTTTCGTATAGAATGGGTTTTAATGGGAATCTCAGTGATCTTTTTGTACCATCTCGGGGCCTTCGACAAGGCAACCCTATGAGCATTTATCTATTCCTCATATGTGCCGAGGGATTTTCTACTCTGTTGGAGCAAGCGAAAGTTTAGAATGTGGTCAAAGGAGTTAAATTGGGGAGGGGTTCTTTGGGAATTAACCACTTATTTTTTGTTGACGATAGTTTATTATCTGGTGCAGCGTCTAAGGAGGGTGCAGAACATATCCATAAGATTATTTCTATTTATGAAGGTGCTTCAGGGAAGAAAGTAAATTATGATAAATCTCTTCTTTACATTGGCAAGAATGTCAGTGAAGATGCTAAAACGGAGGTTGTGGCAAAGTTGGGTGTTCGGGTTGCTTCTAATTCGGAGAAGTATTTAGGACTTCCTATGATGGTTGGGAGATGGAAGAAAAGGGCGTTTGGGCATTATGTGGATCGGTTTTGAAATACAATTGAGAACTAGAATTTTAGATATTTGTCTGCTGGAGGGAAAGAAACTTTAATTAAATCTGTTTTGCAGGCTTTGCCTATTTATGCAATGTAGTGCTTTTCGCTTCCCAAGTCTTTACGCACTCAATTGGAGAATGTGTTAAATAGATTCTGGTGGATGAATTCTAAAATGCAGAAAGGTATCCACTGGCTGACCCGGAGGGATTTATGTGTTCCAAAATATTTGGAGGGGCTTGGTTTTTGCGATTTTAATATGTTCACTATTTTGCTTCTGGCGAAGCAATGTCGGAGAATTTGGACGCAACCTAATAGTCTTCTAACCTAAGTTTTAAAGGTTCGTTATTTTACGAATTTTGATTTTCTGTAAGCTGAGTTAGGAAGTTACCCGTCCCTTACCTAGAGGTGTATTGTGGCTACCAGAAGACTGTTGGAGATAGGGAGAGGGTGGAGAATTGGAGAAGGCATGACGGTCAATATATGGAATGAACCTTGGATTCCTGGTCAGCGTGATGGCAGAATTAATTGTCAGAAGATTATTACAAAATATACCTGTGTGGTTGATTTAATTCATAAAGCCGATGGTACCTGGAACGAGGAGTCTATTCGTGAGGTAGTTGAAGGTGACCAGGTTGAAGCCATTTTATCTATTCCCATCGATGATCAAAGCTCTCCGAATACAAAGATCTGGCGTGTCGATAATATAGGGACTTACTCCGTGAAGAGCGGTTACAAACTTCTTTTACAACAGACTCTCCAATATGGGTTATACTATGCTACAACCACTATCTACTAGATCAATTTTTTCTACAATTTTATGGGCTTTACAAGTGCCTCGAAAAAAAAAGATACATACATGGAAGGTGTATAATGATTGTGTTCCAACATACGTCAATCTTAGCAAAAGACATTTGGCTAATCCTGGTATTTTCCCTCTTTGCAAGATTGATTATGAGTCTGTTGACCATATGATCCGATTCTGTCCTTTTTTTCTCCGGGTGCTATCTGAGTTGCAGGTCCTTTGCCTTAATGGATCAAACTGTTCAAATCACATGGTATGGTTAGAAAAATCTTTTGGTTTGGGGAATGATCGTCATAGGCAAAGGTTTATCAGTTTATGGGCGACGTGGTTTGCGAGCAACAAAATTGTTCAGTCTGTCCAACAAGTAAAGGGTTTTATTTCAGGATTTATTGCAGAATTAGAAGCTATGAATACTATTAACCTTGCTACCCCTGTTCGTCATTCGACTATATGGAAACCACCAGTACATGACTCAGTCAAAATTAATTTTGATTGTTCCTATGATCAGGCATCTAAAACTTCTTATTCAGGGGTTCTTATTCGGAATGAAAAGGGTTTAGTAATAGGGGCTTGTACTTACCCGCATTCTCATGTTGCAAATGTGTTCGTGGCAAAAGCTCGAGCCTGCGGAATGGCTATTCACTTTGCTCAGGATCTTGGATTTGTAAGTTTCAGATTGAAGGTGATTCTCTCGCAATTGTCAAAAAATTGCAACAGAGGTCACAAGACAGATCTTTTCTATGTTCGATCATTACCTCTATCAAGAAAAAATTGGAGTATTTTGAGGTTATTACCTTTACCCATGTTCGTCGAGGAGCTAACGAAGTAGCCCATACCCTAGCACATGAAGGTCGAAAGCTTGTTGGGGAACGTTTTTGGATTGAATATGCGCCGCTGCTGGTGGAGGATTGGCTTACTTATTGCCGATCATTACAAGTTTTGCCTTGTTCTGGTTGCCGAAAATCTCATTTATGTCCGACGACTGACTTTGGCTTTCTTTATGATTGCTTCTCCGATTGTTACAAACTATTTTCGGTGGCTCTGATCTTGTAGGTTCGCCATGGAGATTTGGAGAGAATAAGGAATCCCTATTTTCTGAAGGAGGTTTTTTTTTTTTGGTTTTTTGGTTTTCTTCAGCTCTCTTTATTATTTTGTTATTTTTTGGTGTTATTGATTGTTACAAAATGTTTAATATTTTTTTTATAATTTATTAGAATTTCTATAAGTTTTTATATTAGTTATATGTTTTTTACAATGCTTGCAAGGAGAAAAAAAAACATATTTTGTTTCCCAATTAATTTTAGGAGAATCAAATTCTATTTCCTTTTTGATAGAAAAAAAATGTGGTTTCTCTTGTTAGTCCCACAAGAAAATTTTGTACCGCTGTAAATGAATCAAGTTTGAACGAATAAATTTTTGTTTATGTTTGTTTGTTTATTTTTAAACTTGTTGTGTTCAGTTTGTGTTCGTTAAGAATTTCAAATTTTTATCCATGTTTGTTTATTTAAAATTATGTGTGCTTATGTTCATTTGTTTAATGTTCACGAACATATTCATTTAACATAATCAAACATGTTCATGAACATTAAACGAACATATTCATGAGTATATAATTGAACATGTTCACGAACAATATTAATGAATAATAAACAAACAAACAATAAATACATACACACAAATATTATTTTAATATTTTTATAGGAAAACATCATTAATAAATGAACGAATTTATTCGTGAACATAAATGAATCGAACACATATATGTTTGTGTTCGTTCGTTCATTAAACGAACATAAAAATTTTATTTACACTATTTTATTTAACTCAATAAACAAACCTTTACGAATAGTTGATGAAATTCTAATACCATTATTTTTAAAAATTTAACTATAATACGAACAGTTGATGAAATTCTAATACCATTATTTTTAAAAATTTAACTATAATTTCAAAAAAAATAGAACTAAAAGTAAGCCTTGGCCTAGCTCTAAAGTCTGGCAGCATGTTTTCCTCGTGAATTTTCATAGGCTGCTAACTAGCACTTTCTGATGTTGATTGAAATCCTATTTCTGTTTTCAACTTTGGCAGAGGTCTTTTGATTTTCGAGTTAGCTTCCTGGAAAGTAGTTGTGAATGATGGAAACCCAAACCTAGTTTGTCTTCTATTACGTCAACAATATGAATTTACCACAGATTACATGGGGAATGGTTTAAATGTAAAAAAAAAATAAAAAAATTGGGTACATATAAAAAATCTGAATGGAAACCAGTCAAAAAATTCTCCTGCATAATGGGCAAGATTTTTGCCCCATTAACCACTTTCGAATACACGATACATGGAACATATGGTGACATTGTGGCAACCTATGAACTGTTTCCCACCGTAAAAGGTCCTGGAATTTTGAAACCAATCATCAAGAAAAGCATGAATTGAAATGATAAGAAATGAAAGAAAAAAAGAGAACCTCAAGGCAAATGGAGCAAGGGTTTGTGTTGCTGAGTAGATTTTCTTCTGTGATTCTCATCTTTGGAATTTTGTCCATCCAATCCTTTGACAACCCTTCCTTATTCCAGGGGACTTGGATAGATTCAAATACGTCGGCAGCCGCAGGGACAAATGGCTTATAGAAAGATGGTCGTTGCCAATGCCGAATCATTAGAACTGCAAATTATGAGTGAAATCTGGAACGAGTTGATGGACAAAAAACTGCCTTTCATTACTCCAGCTGTGGCTCCATGCATAAGACCCATCTTTGTTTTTGCCCCAACAAAAGCTCCGGTCAGGCCTCCTAAAGTTGCTCCAACTGCATGAACAGATTTTTTTTTTTTTTTTAAAGAAAGCAAAATAAAAAGATGAAAACAAAAGCGAAAAATGAACTAACCCACTGCAAATATGAAGAAGAAGATTGCCAAAAACAGTTTAGTAATAACTGCTGAAGCTGCTGAGCAGCAAAATTTCCTCGCTTCTTCAGCCAGAAAGCATGGCATGATAAAGGAAGAAGAAGGGCAGATGGTAAAGTCGATTGGGAGAACTTTCAATTTTGGTTTTACTGTTTGAGCTCAATACATAAACACACCTAGAAACTTATAAATTGAAGGGCAACTGAGAAGGATTTATGGCAATGGAAATATATGAGACTGAATAAAAGGACAGGTGAAGGAAGGACGACCAACTTGCTGGGAACCAAGACAAGTGGTAAATGATTAATTTCGGTGAATTAAAAAGTTTTTAGGTGAACTAAAAAAGATTATATTTTATCCTATCATAAAATTTTTATTTGTGTATTTAGTTTCTATTATAAATAAATTAAGTAATTTAATGTAAACTAAGACGCAATATCATTAACAATTCAAATTAAAATACGGAAGTAATTTTTTTTTTTTAAATTACAAGATATTTTTATTATAATTATTTGTAAGGAGTATTTTTAGTATCATAAAAATAGAAAAATGAAATAATGTCATATGAATTAAATATTAAATTTAAGGCTTAATATAACATATGGTATACATTTTTTTTTTTTAATTTGGTATCTAATTTTTTTTGTTCAATTTGGTACTCAAATTTGACTTTTTTTTTTAAGTTGGTACTTAAACTTTTTGGGATCCAATTTAGTAGTTGAGCTTGACTCTTTTTTCTAATTTATTACCTATTTTTTTTAAATATTAATTCATTAAGCATAGTTCAATACTTATTTTTAACATGAATATTCTTTAAAACTGATAATATTTTTGTAGTATAACAAAAAGTTTTTCAACACCGTTATTTTTTTACCTAATTTTTATAATATTTAATAAATTTAGGTACCAAATTGAATCTAAAAAAAGCTTAGGTACCAAATTAAAAAAAATGCCAAGTTCAGGTACCAATGGATCAAAAAAGTTTAGATATCAAATTAAGAAAAAATGTCAAGTACATGTATCAAATTGAGTTAAAAAAATTTAAATACCAAATTAATAAAAATATCAAATTTAGATATTAAATATTATATTAAGCGTAAATTTAAGCATAGGAAAAGGATGAAAAGAAGAATTTGACCAATGAATAAGGGAGTGTGCGTGTGAGTGAGGTGCGCAGGCTCTGCGCGCAGAGGAGGAGAGAAAACGTGGTTTTAGAAATATCCTAACTGAATATTTTACTCAACTAACAAAAGCAAATGAAGCATATCTCCTCAATTACTTTGTTTCAAAAGCGACGGCTGTGGATAATATTTACAAATATTATAGATAATTACCAGTTTTTTTTACATGTGATCATAGGTTCTGAACATATTTAATTTTTTAAGATAATACTTAGAATTATTTATAGTTTCTCTCTAGGGACAAATTCAAGGAGGTTGGCAGAGGTTCTGACCTCCTTAAAATGAAAATTTTTTCATTTATCCCTTTGAAATTTTTAAAAATTTTAAATTAATAAAGGTAAAATTATACTTTGGCCCCCCTAAAAATGATAAAATTTTGATTTATTTCTTTAAAATTACATTTTTACTATCATAAAAATTACAATTTAACTTCGATCCCCTACAAATGATAAAATTTTGATTTAATCCTTTAATCCTTTAAAAATTGCATTGTTACTATCATAAAAATTATAATTTAACTTCGGCCCCCCTAAAATTTTTTTTTGGCTTAACCCTGTCCCTTTCCAATCTATAAATAAGAAGATAACGTGCTTTATATTAAAATATCTTATTTTTATTTTTATTTAATTTTTTCAAATATATATAATTTCAAATTTATGTGCTCTAATATGAAAATATTTATATTGTGACAAGATTTTAATTTAACATTATTAATTTTTCTAATTTAACTAGAACAATTTCACTCGATTCGACCGAACGTTCACCCTTTAATTTGAGTTCTGAAAATCCAAATAAAAAAACAAAAATATGTCGTTTTGATAAATGCTTACCTTTTCTAAAATTTAAAATCAAAATTATTAAATTAAAAGGTAAAACTACGTCGTTTTGATAAATGTTTACTCATTAGTCTTACTTTTCTTCCCGAATCGGCCTACTTTCCCTTTTTTCTTTACTCAAACTTAATCTAAAAACTTGTGTTTCGTCTACTAGTTAAATAATCAGTTTATGTAAACACAACATTAAGTATAAATAATGAGATTCGTTAACTCGACTCGAAATTTTTTGGCTCGGTTGAATACTCACCCCTAGCTTCAATGCACTCGAACCTACGTCCTATTGTATTGACAATAAAGTCCATGCCAACGAAACTAAGACTCAATCGACAAAACCGTATTACTATTTAAAAATAATATAATATTAAAATATTGTTTTATATTAATATTAATATTAAATATAAATAAAACTATTTTAAAACTATTTAATTGAGAACAAAAATTATTTTATATTTAAAATAGTGAAAATAATTTTAAACCGAGCTTAATCGAATTATGATGGATGCTTCAAAAAAAATCCTAAAAACCCAATCAAAATAAACCATATCACCTCTACATTTAACTAACTTTATGGTAAATTATATTATATACAATTAACAATATATAATTAAGGTAGATTAGTAATGATGTGTAACCCTACATAGTATATACAATTATGTTATTATAATGTACTTTTTTATATTAATGATACATAATCTTAAACCCTAAACGTGCATCTAACTTTTTGACATAATTAGGTAGAAACTCTCACTTACCTATAAATACCTCAAGGATCAACTTGATAGAGGGATTTCTCTCCAATCTTAACCCTAATACACTAAACTGTCTACCACCTCTACCTAAGTCCCTATACCTTTTCGACTCTCAACCCTAGAATGAGTGAACCTTCCTTCTTTGACACCCCTTGACCTCTTTGACACTTCTGTTGATATTGTGTATCAACAATTATAAAATATACAATTAGCATTATATAATTAAGGTAAATTAGTATATTAGTAATGATATGTAATCCTATACAACTAAGTTAATATAATGCTCATTGTTATATTAATAATCTTATACCCTGAATGCTCATTGTTATATTAATAATCTTATACCCTGAGTTCAAATATTGTTATAGTATCATTTTACTAAAAAAAGGAAAAGACAAAAAGCATCCTTACATTAATATTTGTTGATATGTAAAGTAATGATATTTTAGTAATTTTTTAATTGAGTTTATGCTCAATTAACTTGTCATCAACTCAGTCAAGAGTTTAACATAAGATTATAAGTATAGATATTAAATAATGGATTTGTTAACAATAATATAATAAATAAAACTTATTTCAAAATTTGATATTTAAAATCTAATGAATGAATATTTTTAATATGAAATTTAAATACTATTAAATATTAATATAATTTATAAGACTTTTAATAAAAAATATTATTAATTATCTTTTAAGTTGGACACATAAGCATAAGCTCAACAAAAACCTACATTAAATTTAAAAAAAAAACTCAATAAAGCCCAAAAATCATTAAAAGAAAAATAAAACCCTAATTGAAAACTCCCCAACTAGACTCCCAAGTCCTATTTCCCATGCTAAAATCTAAACTTTCCCTCAAGACCCCCTTAACCCTCGACTCACAAGTTGTTATTGTTGGTAATGCAACAAAATCATTTTAGAATATTTTCAGTTGCTGAAAATCCTCTGCTATTTTTGAAAATTAAAACTATTCTTTTATCATTTTACCCTCCAAAAAATTGTATAAATAAGAGGCCATTCTTCTCATTTTTCACAAAACACAACAAGAGAAAAATATATTCTCTTTGTTCTCTAAATTTTGGTGTTATACGAAATTACACGAGAGAGAAATTCTATCTAAGAAATTGGGCTTTAAGCGAGACCGTTTGTGACCCCTCCAATCTTTCTTGAGAATTGAAACTAGTGTGGTTTCATTGATTTCTTCCAGTTTATTTTCCAATCAAATTTTTAATCAACAACTTTTTCGGTTTCCATTCTTTCGAGGAGAGTAATGTCAATTGTGTTCTACCTTCTTTATTCAGGTGTATAAATATTGAAGTATTGTGTTAACCTTGAAGGGTAACGTCCACTATACGATTACATCGATCAGAGTGAATTTGCTTCTAAGGTAGTGGTTCTTCCACGACATAATGATTCCTATTTTATTTACACTTAGTTTGGTTTCCTCTCAGCATTATGGTTTTGTTTTGCAGTAGTATATTTCCAACAATTTAAAAGCATAATATACTATTGTTTAAATGTGAGAATCGTTTTCATTTTCTGCTGCTGGAACCAATGAAGGCTCTTATAGGAAATGAACTAGAGTACACTTGAGGATCGTTGGAACAATTGTAGTGTTTTATTGAGGCAATCGATTTGAGGGCACCTGAGTAGTGCAATATTGTGCCTAAGTAGCGTTGGAGCGGTTGCAAGCTCCATTTATGTTGGCCAGTGGGCCATTGCGATCAAAATTAGGCCTGAAAGGCCTATCGAGATTGAGTTGATTGAGTCTTAGCTCGGTTGGCTTGGGCATTGTTTTTAGTGCAAGAGGACGTGATTCGAGTGCGTTGATGTGCATTAGCCTCCTAATTGAGTTGGTTGGAGGTCCCTTAAGTTTGAGTGGGTCTAAGTACCCTTGAGTTTGATTTGGTCAGAGAACCATGAGCGGATTGTTGGATCCTTGTGTTTGGGATAGGGCTTACGATGCCCTTACCCATGATAAGCTACTAATGCATGAAATTTGTGTAGCTAGTCCAAGCGTCACTGAGTTTTTAACCAAAGTAGACTAGAGGATTATCGAGTCTAAGAGCTTGAACAAGAGAACTAGTGAGGGATGTCTTGTTTAGGTAACCTATGAGTTTGCATGAATGAGCATTAAAGTTTGAAATTGAGATTGGGATCGACCTAGTTTGGTGGTGTCGCATGTGTCACAGTTAGCCAAGATTTTCACACCCAATAAGGTGACCATGGAAGGGCCGAGAGGGCCTAAGTTGGGGATGGTTAATGTGTCTGAATTTCCCATGTTGAGAATGTCCAAAGGGATGCATCTAACGGGATGCCGCAAGAGTGTGGTTGGTGTCACATACAAAGGGATGCTTTTTGAGTATCAAAGACATGGTAATATTTAGTTGACAAAGGGTCATACCATTAAGGGTTCTTCAAGGTTGTAACCTAATGATTATATGCTGTGGCATTGAGTCTAAATGTTTAGTGGAGGAATGGGCATAGACAAGACTACACTAATGGTTGAGATAAGACCAAGTTTGAGTCTATGTCTGATGTCCGTTGAATAAATTATAACCTTAAGCTTTAAAAGCCTAAGATGGACTCGAGACTAAAATGCCAACTTGGTGCAATAATGTTACTAAAATTGTGGCTTCATGTCATTGAGGCATCAACATTCTAAATTGAGGTGTTTCATGGTCCGTGTAACACCTAAAACCTGTAATTGTCACCGATTTAGGGTGTCAGAGTCTTACAAACCCTTACAATTATTTTATATATATAAGCTATTCACAATTTCATTCAAAATTGATTTTTTTTTATAATTAAATATAATAACTTGATTTAAGTTTACATGGTCATTTACAACATTACAAGCAATTAGGGATACAATTGAAATGCATAAGAACTTAAAAACGAAAATTGAAATTTTCCTCTACAAGGGTCACACGGGCATGTGTTTGAGACACATGCCCGTGTGCTCACATCCACACACCCACACCCTTAGCCGTGTTCCAGATCGTGTGTGTATGTGAAAAATAATCACAGGGCCATGTCATAGACCATGTGACAGGCCGTGTATCTATACAGACTTGCAATACATGCCTGTGTAAGGAACCGTGTGTTAGACCGTGTATTTATGTGAACTTGGGCCACACAGCAGTGTCATAGCCCGTGTGTTTGCTTGTGTGAATCCTGCTTCTAACACACTCAGGGCACATGCCCGTGTAGGGGTCCCGTGTGCAGGTCATGTATAACCACAAGTGACCAAAATCGTTCTCAAACTTTGTCAAACTATTTAAGGACTCAAAACCAATTCATACAATAACTTTCCCATAACCTCAAACATACCCGAATCATCCAAAGATGCCACATTCAATCATTCAAGTCTTCATTCAACAACTATACAATGCCATTTTAACATGATCATTTCATCATCAACTATCCTAATAAGTGACAACTCAACTTGAACATTTGACCCAACTCAACTTAAGTTACAATTCAAACAATACAAATCATTTCATAAGCACTCACACATGATTAACTAACTTTAACACATTATAAGAACAAAAGCCACATTTAATTATTATCCATCATGACATGTTCTCAACTATCATTCAACTACCACCCATCAAGCTTATGCAACAAGAGTATGACAAAGCAATATTTATCTTATTACATGCCAAATAAGTCAAGTGTTTACAAAAACTACCAAAATATGTTCCTGAGATAATGTGATTATTTGAGTTGATCCGATCTTCTGTCAACAAAATGTAATCTACAAAACAATAGACAAAATCATGAGTAAGCTTACAAAGCTTAGTAAGTTCGCAAGTTTAATAATAACTTACCAAATCTATACAACAATTCAAATACAAGAAATAACAACGATATCTTTATTCAATCATGTCAGAATATGCTTGTTTGAGTCAGATATAGAATGTTGCTTTTTTGAGCCAAATACAAAATATTATTCATTTGAGCCAAGTACAAAGTATAACTCATTTGAGCCGTGTACAGAGTATTAGTAATTCGAGCCAGAAATAGAGTATTGCTCTTTCGAGCTAGAAACAGAGTATTGCTCTTAAGAGCTAGAAACAGAGTATTGCTCTTTCGAGCCAAAAATAGAGTATCGCTCTTTGCTCAAACTTTTTGATTTGCTCACTTTTTTTTAATTTTTTGAATCAAGAATAAATGAAAATTAAGAATTATCAAAATAAATAAATAATGATTCGAACATACCGGATCGATTTGTAGTAATCGTCAAAGTACAGAGACTACTCCGCTACTTTATCTTTTTCTCGGTTATCAACACGTTCTTTATCTGAAATAATAATTTCATTCAATTAACTAATTCCAAAAATAAAATTGACTAATTTTATTCAATTAAGTCTTTTCTTGACATTTTACAAAATTACCCCCAACATTTTACTTTTATGCTATTTAGTCCTTAAGCTCAAAACTTTCAATTTAACCAATTTTAACTAAAATAAATTCAGCCAAATGGTTTAGCACTCCACTACAGCCCATACTTTATGTTATTTCACCTTAAGTCCTTGCAAATTTATCACTTTAACATTTTAGTCCTTAAACACTAAAATTACTAAAAATTACTTTACAAAATAGTCTTATTTAACAATCAAACTTAATAATTTATCATTAAACTTCAAAAAAACACAAAACCCATCAATGGCATAAACCAAAATGTTTAACAGTTTTACAAATTAGTCCCCGAGTTAGCTAGATCAAGCTAAAACGAGCTCAAAACATAAAAATTACTAAAAATGGGTAAGATTTCACTTACCTAGAATGAACTCAAAGCTGGGACGAATATTCTCTCTTCTCCCTTAGGGTTTTGGTTCAAAAGCTTGATGAGGAAGATGGCTTTTTATTTTATTTTATCATGTTTATTTGTTTATAATGCTTTTTAACTAAATTACATTTTTGTCCTTTATTAATTCTTTCAAATTCCAACCAATTTCAAGGCTAAGACCATCCACTTACCCTCTTAATGGTATAATTACCATTAAGTACGTTATCTTAGCTTTTTTTAACCTTTTAGTAACTTTAACTAAGGAAAACCAATTTTCCATTTTTTACGATTTAGTCCTTTTACCTAATTAACTATCTAAACAATAAAATTTCATAACCAAATTTTAATACGATACTAATGACCTTGTAAATATTAAATAATTAATATTTACGATTTGACACATTGAAGTTGTGGCCTCAAAACCACCATTTTTGATCATACTAAAAAATAGACTAATTACTAAATCCTTATTTAATTAGGATTTAATTGAAATTTACCACAATCTAAAAAATTCCACATCATTTCTATTATTAGGTCATTTAAGAAGGATGTAATTGCACAATTGGTCCTTCAATTATATTAAATTCTAATGAAAGAAACTTATTTACAATTTAGCCTTAAACTAATTAGGACTAAATGAATAAATAATCCAAAATTTAGTGGAATGATTGACATCCACCACCACTTGGACTTTTTGACTATGGTCTAATCACCATTTTGGTCACTTTAGTATTTTTAAATCTATAGCGAATAATTTTTGCCTCATTTACTATTTAATTCTTTTACTTAAATTAAGCAATCAATCATTAAAATTATCGAACCAAACATCTATTTATCTATAATAAGATTCTATAAATATTTAGTAAAAATATTCACAAGCTCAATTTACAAAAATGAGGTCCCATACCTCATTTTTCGAAACCACTTGTGTTTTGGAATAACCACTTATACTAATCATTAATTCAATTAGTTCAAATTCATCAAATCAAAATTCAATATAAAATTATTATTGACTCACATAATTTAAATATAAATTATACGAACTTACTTTCGGATTGGTGATCCCAAAACCACTATTTTAGACACCACTAAAAAATGGGCTGTTACAGTCCGTAATTTAGTTATCAAGGTTGAGCTTTCTCAAATGGTCTTGATTGAAATTAAAATACAATAACTTGGAAGTTGAAATTTTTCGGATACCTTGTAGTCCTAGAGGGATGTTATGATGCAAAGTGAGTAACTGATAAAGTTAGCTTTACAAGTGGGAATGTCTTCACCTCAGGTGGAGTAGCTATTTCTTGTAAGTCTGTTAAACATATGTGTATTGCTTACTCCTCGATGGGATATGAGCTTATAACTCTTAACTGAGCCGAGCAAGAGGCCGAGTGGCTTAGGAATCTACTCACAAAGATTTCTTTATTGGAGAATGGAATACTTGATTTGAAGTACGTGAGGTTTAAAAGGAACCTAATTGATCCACTAACCAAAGGGACAAGTAAGAAAATGATTCTTGATTCGTCAAGGGGGATGAGTCTTAAGCTTAATGGTTGAGGAATTTATGGTGGATATCCAACTTAGTTCTCTATACTCAATGTGGTCAAACGAAACCATGGAAAAACTCGTAGTGTACATTCTACCTATTCCTAAGACAAATGTTAGACTTGAGTGACTAAAATTCTTATTAAAATAAAATAAAGTGATAAAATAAAATAAAATAAAAGTAAAGTCCAAATAGAACTAGACTTATTTTATTTTATTTTAATTAAAATAAATCATCTATTTTATTTTGATTAGAATAAGGTGTTTCGATCTTACTACGTTACTTCTATTAGTTATTGATTAGAATAAGGTTTTTCAACCTATAAATAGACGTAGTCATCTCCTCTTGTAATTATTCGATTTTCGATATTAGTGAATTTTTTCTCCTCTACCCGTGGTTTTTCCGGAAGGGTTTCCATGTAAAATCTGTGTGTTCTTTTTTTTTTTTTTTTTTTTACGATATTTTTTCATTGTGGACGTTTAATTTTAACAAATTGGTATCAGAGCTTTTTGAGTTACTAGTCTCGATCATGGTAATGGTAACATTGAAGTATGATATTCCATTGTTGGATCGTAACACCAGATTTACGTTGTAACATGTAAAGATGCAGACAGTTCTTGCATAGATGAATTTGTAGGAAGCCCTGTTAGGGTTGAATAAGATGCCTTCGACTTTCACGGATGAAGAGAAGAAGTGTAAATATCGGAAGGTTTGACGCAATTACAATTGCGTCTGTCGAATAAAGAGTTCTTTGTGATATTTCTTCATTATTGACGTTCAATTTTAACAAACGATGTACATGCATAAGGTTAAGTTCTCACTCTTAATGAATTCATAGACCAAGATTTGGGTGGTTCTATTGAGACAGATTTGATGAATTCACCGATATGTGAGGTTTAGTTTATTACTCTTAATGAGTTCATATACTAGAGTTTGGGTGGTCTTATTAAGACAGAGTTGATGACTTTACCGAACTTAAATTTGAGAGGATGAGTTTAATAAAATGCTCTTAATGATTTCATAATCCTTATTCGGGTGGTCTATATTAAGATAGGCTTGATAAAACCACCTATGTAAGTGTGAAGAACTAGCCACCTTCTATGAAAGATATTGAGTTATCTTTCTAGAGCACTTACTAGCATCTCGAGGTCTATTGGTTAAAACTTGTTGATATATTGCGGAACATCAATTGGTTCTGAGATTAGTTGTAAGTCATGAGTTAACGCATATCTTAACAAGTTGAAGATTCGTTCACTTGTTAAAGACAAGAATCTCTCATTTCATTATGTAGTAGTTCAAATCTATAAGATATTAATGCTTAAGCGGCAAATTTCTCTATTACTCTTATTGTAACACCTAAAACCCGACATTATCGTCGGTCAGGGTTTTGAGGGTTACAAAACATTTACCGACAATACAGTCATGATTTCAGTTCTGATCTCAGTGTTCCTTTAACATATTGAAATACATTTCCAATTGATCACATTATACTCAGTCAAGTCATTTCAATACATAAGGACTAGATTGAATTAGAATGAAAACATTTCACGGAACAGGGGTCATACAATCGTGCCCTAAACTGTGTGCATACATGAAATACCCTTACACGACCGTGTCACAAACCGTTTGACAAGCCGTGTAAACATGCAAAATACCCCACACGCCCGTGTGTGAAACCATGTGCTAGACTATGTGTATACTCGAATTAAGGTCACACAGTCGTGTCTCAGCCCGTGTGTTGCCTGTGTGTACCCTGCACCTAATTTACCCAAGACACGTGCCTGTGTACTCTCGTGTTCTAGGCCATGTGTACCTACAAAATGTTACAAAATAATATGCAAAATAAGCAATAAACCCCTTAACTTGTACCTAACTCAATATAGTTTAATAACCTATGAATATACAACAAAAACAAGGCAGATCATACTCAAAATCGAGCCAAACCATAGTTATGCATTGAACTAAATGAATATGCTCATTTCCATACAAAAAGGCATTTCAAAACATACAAGTCTAGCAAGTATAATTTCATCACCCTTCAAGTAGTATACATTTACTTAAGTACCTTCTAAGTTTAATAAACTTAAGCAAGTTACAAGTTTTGTCAGCCTAATACATGCCATATATAACTAAGTGATATAAAGTCTACCAAATTAGCTCCCGAGATAGTGTGATTCTTCTTTGAGGAACCGATCTTCAACAGCAAAACGAATTTATAAAATAGTAAACAAATACATGAATAAACTTGCAGAGCTTAGTAAGTTTGTTCGAGTAATTAACTTACAAAATAATATATTTTGAATGAAGATGATAAATAAACGTCTTCATTATTTCTACATTCGTGTCTCAAATGATCTCTTCAAGTTTCCCAGTAATTTAGCTCATACGAGCTCTTCAAGTCTCCCAGTAAATTTTAGCTCATACAAACCAAGTCAGTAAATCACTCTTACGAGCTAGTATCGCTCTTACGAGCTAGTACAATATATCTTCAAATCTTCCATTTTCATTCCAGCATCAAGTTTATAACCAAAGCAAAAGAGATTAGAATTATTAAATATAAATACAATTACACGAACTTACCGGACCAATTTGTAGTTAAGGCTAAGCTCTAGGGACTATTCCGCTATTTTTCCTTTTCCTCGATCCGTAACTCGCTCGTGATTAATCGAAGGACCTAGCTATGGTCAAATTCCTTAAGCTTTCTTTTAGGGTTTCTTTCTTTCTAATTTTGTTTAAGTGAAGAAGATGACTAAATTCTCATCCCTTTTTCCTTATTATCATTTTATTTACTAGTTTACTAAATTACCCTTGATTAAATAATAACCAATTTGACAATTTATAAGCCCTTTACCGTCCACTTCCTTAAGAGTGGTCTATTTACCCATTAAGGCCTTTAGCTTACCTCCAATTAGCATTTAATCTATATAATTCAACTTTTATACCTATTACAATTTAATCCTTTTTACTTAATTAACTATCTAAACGATAAAATTTCTTTACCAAAATTTAATATGACACTAATGACATAAAAAATATTAAATAAATAAAATTTACGACCCGACTCATCGATGTTATGATCCTAAAACCACTATTTCCGATACCACTGAAAATCCGGTTGTTACACTTATCACATTTTACCTTTTCTCATGTTTACAAAAATTTTCAATTCTTTTACTTTTAGAATTGAGTGACTAAAATTCTTGTTAAAATAAAATAGAGTGGTAAAATAAAGTAAAGTCCAAATAGAACTACATTTCTTTTATTTTATTTTGATTAGAATAAGTCATTTCAACTTTACTACGTTAATTCTATTAGTTATTGATTGGAATAGACGTAGTTGTCTCCTCTTGTAATCATTCGATTTTCGACATTTGTGAATTTTTTTCTTTTCTGCCCGTGGTTTTTTCCTGAAAGGTTTTCCACGTAAAATCTGTGTATTTTTTATCTTTTTCATTTTCTTTGCAATATTTCTTCATTGCCGACCCTCAATTTTAACATTTACACTAGTGGGGAAAGTTAGTAATGCAAAAGAATATTTTCAAAATAATTTCAATTGCGAAAAATCCTCTGACTGTTGTAGAAAATATTTTCAATTGAGGAAAATCCTCTACTATTTTTGGAAACTAAAATTGTTCTTTTACAATCTTGCCTTTCAGAAGATTGTATAAGTAGGTGGTCATTCTCTTCATTTTTCATAGAACACAACATGAGAAAAACAACTTCTCTTTGTTCTCTAAATTCTGGTGTTCTGTGAAATTACATGACAGAAAAATTATATCTAGGAGATTGAGTTTTAAGCGGGACGTCTGTGACCCCTCCAATCTTTTCTGGGAATTGAACCTCGTGTGATTTCACTAGTTTCTTCCTATTTATTTTTCAATCAGATTTCTAATCAACTACTTTTATTTTTCGATTTCCATTCTTTCGAGAAGAGAAATGCCAATTATGTTCCACATTTTTTATTCAGGTGTACGAATATTGAAGTACTGCGTTAACCTTGTGGACAACGTCCACTACACGATTACATCGATCAGGGCGAATTTACTTTTAAGGTAATGGTTCTTTCACGGCATAATAATTCTTATTTTATTTACACTTAATTTGGTTTCCTGTCAGCGCTAATATTTTTGTTTTACAGTAGTATATTTTCAATAATCCTAACCATTGTCTAGCACCGGTCAAGCACTACCAACCGTCGACCACTAGCCTCCAATTTCTCATTTGACACTTTATTTTGTTAGTTTTTTAAAGTTTTTTTTACAGGTAATGTATACCCATTAATGATTTACTTGTTACCCTGCTTTTAGTTTTAGTTTTTTTAATATTATTAGTTGTAAAATGTAAACTCATCCATGATTTTTTAGTTATTTGCAGATAATATAAATAGGGGTGGATATAGGGGGTGGGCAGGGGTCTTGACCCCCTCCTAAAATGGAAAAATTATCATTTGGACTTTTATTTTTTATTTTTAATTTTAAATCAGTAAATGTAAAATTGCACTTTGATCTCTTAAAAATAATAAAATTTCGATTTAATCCTTTAAAAATTACATTTTTACTATCGTAAAAATTAAAATTTAATTTTTACCCTCCCTAAACATTTTTTCTGACTTTGCCCCTGAATGTAAACCCATTAATGATTTACTTATAACCTTGTTTCTATTTTTATTTGTATTTACATATAATATCTTTGGTTTGTTGGATTCTTTAATTTATTTTAAAGATATTTATGTCTGCTTTCCATTATTCATCAAAATATTGAACAGATAAACTACTTTTTATTAATTCAGACTCATTTTTTATGTTTTGAAACTATTTTTATTATTAATTTTTTTAAAATTATATTTTATTAGAAATATTGAATCGAATCAGACATTATCCATTCACAATGATGTAGAACCTAAACCCATTAAGATTATTAAAAAGCAATTACCAAAAATCTACCATGATAGTTTATATATAAGGAAGTTTTCTTTCGATAAAAACTACTTTGAAAATGTAAAAAGAGGTAATAATATAAATGGTTTAGGATGACATTCTACCATTAAAAAAATAAATATAAAATTGGCATTTGTCCATTTGAACAAAAAAATGGCATTTAGCCATGGTTACTTCCTTTATAAGTGGGTTTCATACTTGATGACATCCCTCCATTCATGAAATTAATGGCACTAAGATATAAACAGAAATAAGTTTTTTTTGTAATGCAATACTTTTAAAGACAGCAATGTAAGTGTAACTATTCGAAAATCAGGGGTGTCGAAAAATATTTTTTCAAAATTCCGTAATTGTGAATTGGATCTATAAATATTTTTTTTTAAAATAAAATAAAAATAAAAATATTTACGGAATTAATCTGTAGACTAATTGATTTTTCGAATAAATAATTTTAATTATGTAATCCTTAAATTAAGTACAAGGGTTAAATTGCATAAGTGGTAAAACTGTAATTTTTAAAAGAATTATAATTGAAAATAAATAGGGAGAGCTAAATTGACAATTAACCGCAAAGCCGTTTGGTAATAACGTGTATTGTAATATATATGTATATAATAATGTATAGAAAAAAAAAAATAATGAAAGAAATAGATAAATGAGTGGTGGTGGGTGAGAAAGGAAACATAATGTTTTTTTCTTTCTCAGCCTTCGAATGCAGGGGAGGAAAATGGGGAGAAAACCTAGGGTTTTCAAGGTTGAAGCTTCAATTGGAAAGCTTAAATTAGTCTTTTTCTTGTAATTTTTTTATATTTTTGAAATTTCGGTAGCTTGATCTATCTAATTTAGGGGTTATATTGTGAAATTTTTAAAAGTTTTAAAACTTACCATGAATGATATACAGGTGTTTGTGAATTTAGTTACTAGATCCTCGAGTTTAATGATCAATTATAAGTATTTTGTTAAGTGATTTTTGATATTTTTGTGTTCAATGACCTATTTGAGAAAATAGTGAAATTCAATGAGTAATATGAAATGAAGGAAGCTTTGGACTGTAATGAAACCATAGAAAATTCGAATAGCTTGGTATTTCATAGATTGTGGTTAAATTGTGAATTTTCATTTAGGGATTTAATTGCATGAAAGATAAGATATTAGATATATTTTTGTAATATTACATTAAAATGGATTGTAAGCTAGAATTAATTATTTTTAAATTATTAGAATGATTAAATTGATGAGAATTATTATCTAGATAAAAAAAAAACGGAGCAATTGAATTTAATTCGAGGAAAAGTTAAAGTTCGGTATAGTCATCGGTTTTGTTTGGCAACTGTTTTAGTCGAGGTAAGTTTGCATTTCACTTTAAAAATATTATAAGTGAATTTATAAATTCAATTGATATCATTATATGTATTTGTATTTATATCTTATTTTGTCATGCTATATATTTCTTAAAAAAGAAAAAGAAAAAGACCATGGTTAAAAGACATCATGGCAATACATTCGTTATTTTTGAAAATATGAAAAGGTTGAAAATGATATTATCTGAAAGGATAAAAAATGAAAAGGGTCAAAAAGATAAATTTATTAAATTAATTATTTAATGTTTTTGTGATCTAATACATATATATTTATGTTGTAACCAAACTTAACTGCTTGAGATTAGTATGATATGAGTTGGATTATGAGATGATGATATTTAAGTTGATTACTATGTTTAGAAAAATGTGAAATACATGGATATGAGTTTGAAAAGTGACCCATTTGAATCTTAGGAATACTTTTTTTTAATATAACCTTAGGAATACTTAGGATACAAATGACATGTCATTAGGGAGTATTTACAGTTTTGGGTGCTGATCTTAGGTGTCCTATCGATGGCTAAGGTCCTGCATTTGTTGTGGATCCTCCATAGCTCGTGTAAGCAGCATCGCGTAGCCTAACATCCCGACCCACAGCTCATGTGATCAAGCCTATTTCATAGCTTGTGTGAGCGTATATGGTTACATCTTATTGTTACAGCTCGTGTGAGCATTTCCCGAGTATCCGATGATATTCAATTGGTTCAATGGATGATAAAAGCTCAAACGAATATGTATTTATATATGAAGCGTATATGGTCTAGACATGTGAGTTGGAAAAATATTGATACAATTGCTTGAAAGGAGAAGTTATGTTTATTGAAAATATAATGGATGAAGTATATACTTAATGTGTTATTATTACAAGTTACATTAATTGTTGAATTTATATGTTTCTATGTGATATCCATTAACTTAAAGATATTGTATTGTGGAAGAAAGAAAGGTATGTATAAGACTTTATAACAATTATATGTTAATTTGTATAATGGAATAAGTTGTGAAGTTAATTTAAAATCAAGTATATATATATCAACTTCATATAATGTGTAATGGACAAGGTCCCGTTTGAACCATATGAATACTTAGGATACAAATGACATGTCATTAGGGGTTATTTACAGTTCTGGGTGCTGGTCATGGATGTCCTACCGATGGCTGAGGTCTTACATTGGTTGCGGATTCTCCACAACTCGTGTGAGTAGCATCGCGTAGCCAACATCTAGACCCATTTCATAGCTCGTGTGAGCAGACCCATTTCATAGCTCGTGTGAGCAGACCCATTTCATAGCTCGTGTGAGCATTTATGGTTACATGTTACAATCACAGCTTGTGTGAGCATTTTCCTGAGTATCTGATGTTAATCCTTTTGGTTCAACGGGTGATAAAGGTTTAAATAAATTTATATATATATGAAGTGTTATACGATCAAGATCGGTGAGTTGGAATACGTTGATACAAACGTTTGAAATGAGAATGTATGTTTATTGAGTATAAGATGGATTAACTGTTGAAACAAATGTATAGTATAGAGCGATTATGTGTTATATATGTAAATGAAATGGTAAAAATGAAATGATTATTATTTTTTTTGACAAAAAAGGGACCCAAACGGCCACTACCTCATCAATTAATAGAATCAAAAATTACAATATTATGGATATCGCTCGGAATTAATAGAATAAGAAATTACAATATTATGGATATCGCTCGGATACTCCATATCAAAAGAAGAATAACAATGATTGTCAAGAGCTATTCTACTAATCTTATGAGTAACTCTATTACAGCTACGGGAGCACCACTGCACTTTATAAGAACTACACTTAATCAATTTATTTTTAATTTGTTGAAAAACAAATCCTTTAATAGAGATATCATCTTTTTTGCTAAGTCCCTGTTAACCAACTCAGCACAGTCACTTTCAAAAATGCAGCAGTCCAGACTACTGCTAAGGGCCCAATCCAACCCAAGATGGAAGGCATCGGCTTCAGCCCATTCAATGCACGCCACTTCCGCCTTGTATCCGAAAGATCCCCCAATAACAAAACATTCACTGTCACGAATGATCATGCCCAGCCCTGCTCTCCTTTCGGACCAAGCGGCGTCACAATTAATTTTTAACCATCCCTCAGGAGGTTTTGTCCAAAAGCTATCCCTCAAGGGTTTAGGAATCAATACCTCATGATGAAAGTTGTAAAGCCGAAAATCAGCAATGAAGTGAGCAGGCTTTTCCCAGTAATCTTCGGGTCCTCCCTTTAGCAGTGGAACACAAGATTATTCCTGGCATTCCAAATATTCCAAAGAAGAATGACAAAGCACTCATAAGCCTTACTGTCAAGAAATCTCAGACTGTTTTCTAGCCAATCAATCCCATTTGACCAGCTATCATTCAAGATTCTATTATCAATACTTCCTCTAATCGACATCTCATGGGCTATCTTACAATTTTTAAGCGCATGTATCTGGGTTTCTTCTTCATTACACTTGGGACAAAATTTATTCCACTCAAGATTTATCATACCGATCTTCACATTTGTAGGCAGAATATCATGACTTATCCGCCATAGAAAAACACGAATTTTGTGGGAAATTTTAGCTACCATAGGGCTCTCCAGAAAAATCTATGCGGACCGTACCCTAGCTTCCTGAGACTAAGCCACGAGTACCCTGTTTTTGTAGAGTAAAAACCCGTGCATGAAGCCAAATGATTTTATCGTTGGGCCCACCATGCACCAAAGAAATATCGCATATTTTCCTTCCCAGCTCCTCACCAAAAATGCGGTTGACTTTTTCTCTATCCCATGCAGCTCTAGTATGGCTCTAAAGATCACGTACCACACTAACATTACCCAGCTGGGCGTTTATCACCTCTTTCCAGCTTAACCCTTCAAATCCCCACCTATGTTTCATGAGGTTCACATGTTGTCCCGTACCAATTTGCCAACCAAACCCATCAGCCAGCTCATTTGCCGCCTTACTAATATTGGACCAAGCAAAAGAGGGTTTGTCTACCTTCTTGTGATTGAAGATATCCCCATCTGGAAAGTATTTGGCTAAAAATATCTGAAAACATAGCGTGTCTTTGTTGTGAATCAAACGCCAGACTTGTCTTCCCAGTAGAGCCAAGTTGAAAAGTCTAAGGTCCTTCATGCCCAACCCCCATGCCTTTCGGTATACACACATCATCCCAGCGTAGCATGGCCAAACCTCTTCCTTTATTTTTGCTCTCCCACCAATAGTTGCAAATTCTAGCCACCATACCATCAGTTATACCCCTAGGCAACAAGAATACAGAAAACATATAAGTAGGCAGTGATTGTAGGACCGATTTTACAAACACCTTTTTTCCTCCCCTAGACAACAGTCGTTTAGACCAGCCTTTAATTTTATTAATGAAATGATCCATCATAAATTTAAAAGCCTTAGTTTTATTCTTCCCCACCATTAACGGAAGGCCTAAGTAATTATCCAACCGGTCAATAACTCTCATGCCAAGAATATTACTCAAATTATGTCTCTGAGCCCTAGGAGTATTGGGAATAAAGAATAAAGTAGATTTTGACAAATTAACCTTCTGTCCTGACATTAATTCAAAATTCTGTAAAATTTCTATCGCTTTTTTGATATCCTCAGTTTTGTTATGAATAAATAAAAGGGAATCGTCGGTAAAAAATAAATGATTAGTACGGTGACTATTTTGACACACCCTTATACCACGCATTATACCATCATTTTGAGCCTTTAATAGCAATCTCGAAAGAGCATCCGTACAGAATAAAAAGAGGTAAGGGGGATAGAGGGTCTCCCTGTTGTAATCCCTGCTCGAAACAACAGTCTCAAAAAGGTGAAAATTGCACTTGACCATGTACTTTACTGTACGAACACATTCCATAACTTTTTGCACCCATCTTCCCTCGAATCCCATTTTGATAAGTACCCACTCAAGAAAATTCCACTCAACGCGGTATATCGAGCTTAGCCAAGAACCCTTTGTTTGAGCCGTTTTTAGAACTAAAAAGGTAATGCATTAATTTATGCGCGATTAGAACATTACTGTGGATCATTCTATCCGGGACGAACGCACTTTGGTTCTTAATGATACACATATAAAGACACGTTTTTAACCGGTGAGCCCATACCTTAGCTATAATTTTGTAAAAAACCCGACACAGGCTAATGGGATAGAAGTGAGTCGCATCTTTCATTAAAATCATCTACCCCCTATTACCATTAAGAACATCATCACACATTTTAAGAACATCATTGCCCACCACCTCTCAATTATTTTTATAGAAAAGGCCAGATAGACCATCGATCCTAAGAGCTTTCCTCGGGTTCATTTGATCCAAGGCTTCGAGGTTTCCTTCCTATTAACCTTGCTCACTAACATCTTATTCAAATCCGCTGTGATACAAGTGGGGATAATCTCCTCCATAAAGTCAAAGTCATTAAAACCCCCACACGTGAAGAGGCTCTCAAAATAATCATGCACAATACGACCCATATCATACTGATTAGTCACCCATCTACCACCCTTGTCAGTAAGCCCCACAATCTGATTTTTTTTCTTTTTATGAGTAGCTTTAACGTGAAAATATCTGGTGTTTCTATCACCATCTCTCATCCAACTAATCCTCGATCTTTGTGCCCATTACATCTCCTTAGCAGTATGGAGTTTTCCCAGCTCAGCTCAAAGATAACGCAACCTATCGCCTATCGATGCTAATATCACGTCTTTGCACATCAAAAATTTCATTAATTTCTTTCTTGAGAAAATTTATACAACCCTTACTGTCTCTGTATCGCCTGTGTTGCCACCTTCTAAGCATCACCTGAGTCGCCTCCATATTATCAAGGACATTCCCCTCACCAACATTCCAAGCCTCTCTAACCACCTCCTTAGCTTCCTCATCCAAACCCTAGCATTCCTCATATTTGAATCTTAATCTCGGATCACATAAGCTATCATCAGGCCTTCTACCCATCGTGTCAAGGACAACAGCATCATGGTCAGATGTAGACTGGCGCACCGCCTCCGTGGCCAAAAAAGGAACATCATGCAGCCAAACCGATGACACAAAGAATCTGTTGATTCTTTCCTGGACCAGCCCTTGCCCCTTTCGATTATTTTTCCACGTAACCAGCCCTTCTCAGGCTTAATATCCACCACGGCCATCTCATCCATCACTTTCCTAAAGTCGTCCATGGACACCTTTGACTTATGCCTGCCCCTTTCTTTTCCAAATCATCTAAAACTTCATTGAAGTCACCACCTAAAATCCAGCTCTCTTGGACTCTTTGCCCGATCCGTCTTATAAGGTCCCAAGTAGCTCGTCTTTGATTCTGTTCCGGGTGGCCATAAATCCCAGTGAAACGGATGTTTTTACCCTCTTTTTGCTTGATTAGCACGTCTATATGGTTTAAAGAATAGCTTTGCACGGTAACATCAACATCGCTCGACCATAAGATGGCTAATCCTTCTTTGCAGCCGATCGCATCAACAACTAAACACCACGTCATGTTACGGCGCCTACGAACCCTATCAAATTCAAGAGCACACAATTTAGTTTCAGATAAAAAGATAATATCGGGACCATGAGCAACGAGAAGTTGCTTAAGCTCGAACACTGTCGCAGGATTCCCGAGCCCAAGACAGTTCCAGCACAAGATTTTCATGGCTCTCGACGGGGCTGCTCGCCAGCCACCGCCTTAGAGGGTGACAACCCCTTCAACAATCTCCTTCGAACCATCCTAGCTGGTATTCCTTCTCCCCCCTCTAAGACGCTCCTGCCTTTCTTCCTTTTTCTGCTTCGGCCTTCCCTATCCTTAATTAGCAAGGTCATTTTTTTATCAGTAAGAGAGCATGAGACAAAATCTTCATCAGAGGACTTGGTTGCTTCCTTATTCTTCCTTTGTTCCAGTTGACCCTCATTCCCTTCATGGCTATTATTCTTTTCCAACCCCTGCTTCTCTTCCAAATAGTTTATAACCTCTATTCTATTTCTCCACTGACCAACCCCCATTCCAGTTGGAGTCAACTTGACTCTCATCCAATTTCCATATTGATACTCTTTTGGATTCATGTCTTTCACATACTTTCCACACTTTACAGTACTATGTCCCACAAGACCATATATATAGCAATACACTGGCAGCCTTTCATATTTCAAAAGGCACATCAGTTCCTTCCCGTTTGAGTTCACAATATTTACCACCCTTTTCAGAGGTTTCGAGGTATCCACTAACACCCTCACCCGCATAAACTAAACCCACCCTCCGGCTCTATCCCTCCAATCAATAGCAAGGATCCTCCCCACCGCACCTTCTACTTCCATAGCTAGCTGACGATCCATCTTTTCCTATGGGATATTGTATATGCGTAGCCAGAACGGAACTTTACTGAAGTTGTATTCGTACAGGTCCAAGTTTTCCACAAATGGAACCATAGAGAACAGGTTTTGATCAAAAAGCCAAGGAGCCATGTTGAGGATTCTCTCTTTATCTTCTATATCATTAAATTTCACTAAAAAAACCCATCTGAAAGTTCCACGAAGTTGACATCTTCTTTTGTGAACCACATGGAGCAAAATACCCTATACATCGCTTATTTGTTAACTCTTTCCTTTGTCAAAAGCCTACCTACAACCCATGCTTCACTTCCTTGATCGGCCTCTGTGGATAGGTTTTTACACACTACTTTCTTTGATTCTTCTTCAGAGAATCGCAAGTTTTCCTATAATTCTCTTATTTCCTCCACCATAAAAAACCAGCCTAAGGCCCTCGTCTTCTTGACCACGAAGGAAGAAACCAAAAACCAGCAGGAAGAACGACGTTAAAAGATAACCAACAGATCGTGCAAACTTTTAACGACAATGTAGCGAAAACTTACGACCACCAAGAAAAATAAAGAACCATGCATAGACCAACCAAAACCACCCAAAACCACCGAATATCAAAAAAGAACAGTACTTTCGATCACTCACAAGCCCTGAGAAGAAATACTGCATGCATGTTAAGTCCACAAAATTTGGAATCTTAAGGAAATCTGTAAGACACTTCTCCGAGAAAAGTCAAAACTTATAACACGTGCTTTTAAGAACCCCACACAACTTCACATGCATCAAAACCCGAAAAAGCCCCTAAAACCCTAACAAGTCACACAGATAAAAGTGCGAGACAGAAAAAGAAACATCCGACCGCTTTCCTTTTACCAGATATAAACTCCGAACAAAAAAAAGGTACCGAAATCTTGACGAGGCACCTAAAAAATACCACACACTCCTTGAAACAGCCTGTTCGACTTCAAGAAAGCAATCTTTCATCGAGAAGAAAACCACACCAAGCAACGATAACCACAACAAGCCACCAGAATGACCACTCCTACCACCCAAATAAAGTAAGAAAAATCCAAGACAGTTCCTCACAGCCTCAAAGGCTACACCGAGAAACCCCCACCACCTCAAAGTCCCTGCACAATCGAGACGAAAGGGACAAAGAAAAAACACCACGAGAACTCACGACCGCTTCAATCGCAAAGCAAGAAACAGACAAAGAAAATAGAAAAAAACAAACCGTACAATCGCACCGCGAAGACGGACTAATCAGAAAAGCAAGAAACAAAAGCATCAAAATCTTGGAGAAAACTTATTTTTTATTTAAGGAAAAATGGTTGCTACCAGAAGTCCATTTTGAAGCATATTAGAATGACTTGAAATGGTATTTAAAAAAAATGAAATGATTATAAGGTATGGTTTTAGGGAATGATTTCATGTAATTGTTATGTGAAATGACTGAGAAAGTATACGTTGAATTGAGACATTGGATATAGATATTTGAAATGTATTGCGAGTGTTAAAGGAAAATATGATGGTTGGTTTTTATACCAAACGTGTTTTCCATGAATAAATTTAATATCAAGATAAAATTATATATATTACATATGAACTCACTAACCTTATGATATTTGTGGCGTATAGGTAATTTAATGAACTTACAATCAAGATATTGAATTATTTTGAAAAAAGTTTAAAATTACATCGTTTGTGGTTGAAGTTTAAGTTTATTACGAATTTACTAAGCTTTAAGTAAGCTTACCTCGTTTAATTTTTCTCCCTTTCAGACTATCAGATTCAAGCTGTCGATTAGATTATTCTTGGAGGTCACACTATCTGGTATTTAATCGTCGATGTTGGTCTGGTTAAGTGGCATGTAATTAGGATGTTTTCTACAAGTGTTATAAACCTTTTTGGATATGGTCTATATTAAATGAAGCTTGAGAATTGCATATTGATGTATTTCTTAAGTAGTTTTGGGTATTACCAATAGTTATTTTGATAGAAACCAATAGGTTATTGTTAGAGTACAGGGGATACTGAACTATGGTTACTGACTTGACTTATTTTCGGTAGATGGTACTAAAGTATCGGTAGTTACATTGGTTGTATTGGTAAATTGGATTTAGGTATAAATAAAAGTCCCAAGTCCAAACTACCTTGCTTACTAGAGTTTGTTATACCGGTAGTTGTTTGAGTTGTATTGGTATAACTCAGACTTGTATTGATAGAACTACCAGTTCTACCGGTAGGATTCTGTAGCTATTTTCGAAGTTTTTACTCCTTGAGTTCTACCGATACTTGCTCAACTAAGTATCAATAGAAGTCCCTCCAACTTTAGAAACTCATTTTTAAATCGAGATAATTCAAAGTATTTTTATTTAAGGTTGATTTTGCCCAACATTTTATATAATGAAAGAAAGAAAAAAATAATGAGATTTTAAAGATAATTAAAAAAATAATGAGATTTTAAAGATAATTAAATTGTTTCCGAAATGTATAATGTACGTTGTAATGACCACTTGCTTAGGTCCGATGACCAGATCGAGTGAGTGGTATTACATTTAGTTGTATCAGAGCTATGATTTAGTCGATTCTAAGACTGAACATAGCATGTATGGAGTCTAGAAATACATGCCACTTTATAACATGTGATAGTGTAATGACTCTCAATTAGTTTGACTTGTTCTCATTTAGATTAAAGATGTCAAATGAATCTAATCGAGTAGATTTTGATAGGGTACATAGTTATGCTCCAGCCACTGATCAATGGGTTGTGCATAAGGTGCCTGAGTTTTAAGGTCTTAGAGATAGTTCATGGTGATTTGTTGTTAAATTTAATTCTAGGGTAATTTATATTCTTGCTTCTAGTTAAATTATTTATATGTGTGTGTGAAATTACTTTGATTATTTATGTAACACTGAGAGTTGTAAATATTTATGTATATATATGAAATTGAGAGGAGAGTATAGTAGTGTTTCTTACAAGTGTATTAAATTTATACGTGAATGAAATGAATTTAGATATGTATACAAAAATGAAGAGGTGCCCTTAATTGCACTTTGGTACCTCTGTCTTGCATCTATGATGCCCCTGGAAATAAGTAATAATCTAGTATATGAACGGAGTAGTGATGAACTGCTTAAGTTAAAATGGAAGTTTCCTTTGAATCGGTATATTATTGACACAATGAATATAAAAAAAACTATGAACAATGTATTTTGAGAAATATTAGTTGACATGTTATAATTGTTAAATAAAGTATCGTTACAAGGACTAAAATTGTCATAAATGTAAAAGTAACATAAGGTAGATGAGATATAACTAAGCGATGAATTATGGAAATTAGACTATGAAATGAAATATGTTATAAAAAGTGAAAGACATCGTTACATGAAATGTCAAGATGAGGTCTAAATTGTTAAGTAAGTAAAAGTTATAGGTAAAATGTATAATAAGAATTATTAGTGAAATAATGGGAGAGTACTAAATATTGAGACAAGTTATATGTGTTAATGAAAGAGGAAGATATAAATTATACTAAGTATTATTATAAGAATTAAATGGTAAAAAGTGTAAAAGTAATGTGTGTATGTTAAGACCTGCCCAATTAGACGAGATAAAAACTATTGGGATATTAGTGGCATGTCATTAAGGATCCTTAGTGTGCTCTCAGATTATTAGCACGTCAGTGCTCTCTGATATGCACATCTGTGCTATCTATTTATCCGCTTGGGTGGTGTTCTATTATTTGCTTGGATGGTGTTCTATTCTGTTCCGTATATCCTATGTGTTCTGCTAAATTTACTAGGCCTCTGAAAAAGGTACAAAACTATTTTAATGTTATTGAATTATATAGATTATATATGTTAAAGATTTATGTGATTGGAAAACATAAGAAATATATGGTTGAGATAAGAAAAGTAAATTAACAAAAATTTTAGCTAATTTGAATAGATATCTGAATACAAACCTGTTGTTACTTTTATGAAAGGTAGACGACCAAAAATTTGAGACATTTTTATATGCACTAAGTTAGTAACATAAAAGATTTTGTTTGATGTGTTACATTAGCATGTTATTAAAGAAATGAACCCTTTTGGGCTAAAACGTCATAGTTGATTGGTCTGCAAACAGTATTCACTGAAAATTTAAGGTTGTGACTTTTCTGTTGATTTGATGTTAGTCTTTTTAATAAATTTGATGTAAACTTAAGAACGGATTGTTCAAAAACGCTAGAATGAAGAATATGATTTATACTTGTGAGTTTGAAAATGCGGGCATAGACAATTGAAACAGAAAAGTGATGTTTGTTTGTTACATGATGAATAAAGTGCGTACATGGCATGATTATTATTACAAATTCTATAATATGTTGGAAATTGTATATTTCATTGTTACATTTACTAATCTTGTGAATTATTTGTTAAATGATTATACAAAATATATATATGAAAATAGATATATGAAATGGTTATATGATGTGTTTATATAAAGTAGTTGTAGAATTATAAATATGTAAAAAGGGAGTCTCAAAGACCACTTGAATACGAGTGAAGCTTATAGTCTCAAAATTTGTTGAAAAGTTAATATGGAGCTGAATTTATATGTATGTGAAAAGTAAACAGAATGATGAAATATTGCTCATGATCGTAATGGTGGGTTTAAGTAACTACGCGATAAATCAAAAGTAGTACGATTTAACCAATATGACGTACTCTATGTTAAATTGAGGTTGATGAAATAGTGAATTAAACTTATAATGGAATTGAAAATTAGTTACTTGTTAAATTATGTTGGTTCATTCGATAATGCATTACGTTGTTAAAATGAGATACAAATTACTTTATTCGTAAATGATACTTTAGTACCCCACCTTGATCCAAGTAAATTTTGAGGATGAAATTTCTTAAAGGAGGGGAGAATTGTAATGACCCGAAAGTTAGGGGTGTCAAAAAGTGTATTTTCAAGACTCCATATGTAACAGTCCGATTTTCAGTAGTGTCAGAAACAGTGATTTCGAGATCACAACTCCGATGAGTCGAGTCATAAATATTAATTATTTAATGTTATGTCATTTAAGTGAAAATAGGTAGGATTTATTAAGGTTAAAATGATTAATTAAGTTAGTTATAAAAGTTTGGAAACTTACAAAATTGACATTGTTATATAAGTAAAATTTAAAGAAAGAAATTAACATTTTTCCCCTTCATTTTCTCTTCTTCTTCATATGGATAAAGAGAAGAACCTAGGGTTTCCATTGTTGAAACATTAAAGCTTTGATTGGATAAGTAAACCTTGACCGTTTTTAATAATTTTTATGTTTTTGAGTCCGTATTAGCTTAATCTAGCTAACCCAAGGACTAATTTGTGAATCTGTCAAATGTTATAAATCTTACCATTGTTAAATATGCTTGCTCTTGGAAGTTTTTGATGGATTTTTATGCTTGATGGTTAGGTTTGATATTTTTGTAAAGTGATTTTTTATGAAATTAGGGTTTAAGGACTAAAATGTTAAAATGATGAAATTATGTGTACTTGGTGTGAAATAATTGAATTGTAGAGACTTTTATGAGGAAAATGAATATTCAGATGATGTGGGTTTAAAAATCAAATGGTTATTTTGCATGTTTTGTGTTTAGGGACTAAATTGAATAAAAGTGAAATGTTAGGGGTATTTTTGTAAATTTCCCAAAAAGGATCAAATTATGTTAAATGATTTAATTACATGATTTAATGAGAAAATTCAGATGATTTATTGTGTTAGATTATGATCGTGCCATGGATCGAGGAAAAAGGAAATTAATAGAATAGTCTTTAGAGCCTATCCGTAACTACAATTTAATTCGGTAAGTTCATAATGTAAATTTTTATTTAAATTGCACATTAATTGTACCCATATTATAATTGTTGCAAAAAAATTATGGTACTTGAAATCGAGGAAAAATGAAAAAGAAGGGATCGACAGAGATATCAGGCTTTGAGCCGGTGATTTGAATCTGACGCGATGGTTGAGGTTCGGCATTTGTTGTGGATTCTCTACAACTTGTGTAAGCAGCATCGTGAGTCAGAAAATGTTGAAAAGAATCCTAGAATGGATTATATGGCCCTACGATGACTGAGATTTATGCATAAATGCATATTCTCAACAGCTTGTGTGAGCAGCATCATTAGGAAACAGTTATATGTACAGAATCGTATCAATGGATGAGGTACCGTATATGTTGCAAGTCCTCATAATCTTGTGTAAGCAACATCGTATATTGGTAACAGAGATGACACAGACAAGAAAATGAAATTCTAATTATGGCTTGTTAAAGCAAAGTCCTACTCTAGTTCGGTTGAGTTATAAACTGTTCAACACATATTATTTGGTAACTTGTTAAACTCTACAAACTTGTTAAACTATGAAAGCTTACCTATGAAACTGTTGTTGTTTTGTAGATTCGATTTTGCTGCTTCAAGATAGGAACATCTTGAAGAAATCACACTATCTCGGGAGCTCGTTCAGTTGCATTTACATCACCTGGTTATATGACATGTACTAGGATGTTGTTATTTTCCATAATATTGGCTTTTGGATGAGTTATGAATGATATTGTCTTGGATTGAAACATTAAACTTAAGTTTGATAAGTTTTGTAATGTTTCAAGTAGGTTTATAAGTACTTGCTATAATGTCATATGAAACCTTAAATATTTGGTATGTTATACTTCTTATCCATGAGAAATGATATGGTTTGAGTTGGAAATCAATAGAACTATGAAAATTATTGTTGTTTGCACTTGATAGGTGAATGGTATGATTTTTTCTTATTTAAAATTGCATTTTCGAAGGTACACACGACCTGACACACGGGCCGACACACGGGCGTGTGCCTTGGGAAAATAGGTGTAAGGATCACTCGAGCTATACACGGGCTGGGACACGATCGTGTGGCCCTATTTCGAGTTGACACATGGGTGTGTGGGGTAATTTTGCATGTTCACACGGTCTGTGACACGACTGTGTATGGGTATTTCGTATATGCACACGGTCTAGCACATGGTTTGAGGCACAACTGTGTGACCCTTGTTTTGCTAAAATTCGAAGTTTTCTGCTATGTTTCAGTTATATTTCAATTATTCCTTGTAGATGAAAATGATAAATGATGTAAAATGATGTATGTTAAATTGAATGAATGTATTCTTAAATATTTGAAAGCTTGGCATTGATTAAGATGTGATTTAGAAATCGTTTAAAGATATGCATGATAGTAGCCTCGGGACCCCAACCGGAGACGATAATGGGTTTTGGGTGTTACACCGTAACTATGAACCGGACTCGTAAATATTTAAAAAACAAAATAAAAAAATATTTACGGAGTTGATTTGTAAGCTAATTGATTTTTTGAATAAGTAATTTTAATTGTGTAATGCTTAAATTAAGTATGAGGGCTAAATTGCATAAATGGTAAAATTGTAATTTATAAAAGAATTATAATTGAAAATAAATAGGAATGACTAAAATGGTAATTAACCATAAAAGTGGTTAGTACCGTTAGGTAATAACGTGTATTGTAATAAAAATGTATATAATAATGAATAAAAAAAGAAAAAAGAAAGAAAATAATGAAAGAAATAGATAAATGGGTGGTGGTGGGTGAGAAAGGAAACAAAATGTTTCTTTCTTTCTCAACCTTCAAATGCATGGGAGGAAAACAGGGAGAAAACCTAGGTTTTTCAGGGTTCAAGTTTCAATTGGTAAGCTTAAACTAGTCTTTTTCTTGTAAATTTTTATGTTTTTGGAATCTCGGTACCTTGATCTAGCTAACCCGAAGGTTAAATTATGAAATTGTTAAAAGTTTTAGGACTTACCATGAATGATATATGAGTTTTTTTGAGTTTAGTTGCTAGATCCTTGAGTTTAATTATTAATTATAAGTATTTTGTTAAGTAGTTTTTGATAATTTTGTGTTCAAGGACCTATTTGAGAAAATAGTGAAATTCAATGAGAATAATATGAAATGAAGGAAGTTTTGGGCTGTAATGAAACCATAGGAAATTTGAATAGCTTGGTTCTGGTTAAATTGTGAGTTTTCATTTAGGGATTTAATTACATGGAAGTTAATATTTAGAGATAATTTTGTAATATTACATTAAAATGGGTTGTAAGCTAGAATTAAATATTTTTAAATTATTGGAATGATTAAATTGATGAGAATTATTATCTAGATCAAGAAACGAGGCAATTGAATTTAATTCGAGCAAAAGTTAAAGTTCTGTCTAGTTGTTGGTTTTGTTTGGCAACTGTTTTAGTCGAGGTTAGTTCGTATTTCACTTTAAAAGAGTATAAGTGAATTCATAAATTCAATTGATACAATTATATGTATTTGTATTTATGTCTTATTTTGTCATGCTATACAAAAAACACCATGGTAATACATTCGGTATTTTCGAATAAATAAAAAGGTTGAAAAGGATATTATCTGAAAGGATAACAAATGAAAAGGATCAAAAAGGAGAATTTATTAAATCAATTATTTAATGTTTTTTGTGATCTAATACATATCTACTTATGTTGTAACCAAACTTAACTGCTTGAGATTAGTATGAAATGAGTTGGATTATGAGATGATGATATTTAAGTTGATTACTATGTTTGGAAAAATGTGAAATACATGGATATGAGTTTGAAAAGTGACCCGTTTGAACCTTGGGAATACTTAGGATACAAATGAATGTCATTAGGGAGTATTTATAGTTCTGGGTGTTGGTCTTGAGTGTCCTATCGATGGCTGAGGTCCTGCATTTGTTGTGGATCCTCCACAGCTCGTGTGAGTAGCATCGCGTAGCCTAACATCCCGACCCACAGCTCGTGTGAGCATTTCCCAAGTATCCAGTGATATTCAATTGGTTCAATGAATGTTAAAAGCTCAAACGAATATGTATTTATATATGAAATGTAAGTGGTCTAGACATGTGAGATGGAAAAATATTGATACTATTGCTTGAAAGGAGAAATTATGTTTATTGAACATATGATGGATGAAATATATACTTAATGTGTTATTATTACAAGTAACATTAATTATTGAATTTTTATGTTTCTATGTGATATCCATTAACCTAGAGATATTGTGTTGTGGAAGAAAGAAAGGTATGTATAAGACTTTATAACAACTATGTGTTAATTTATATAATGGAATAAGTTGTGAAGTTAATTAAAAATCAAGTATATATATATATATATATATGTGAAAAATATGAACTTCATCTAATGTGTAATGGAGTGGTATAACGAAATGAAAGGAATGAGTTTGGATATGTACCAACGTCTCGTTTGAACCATGTGAATACTTAGGATACAAATGACATGTCATTAAGGGTTATTTATAGTTTCGGGTGCTGGTCTTGGATGTCCTACCGATGCTTGAGGTCCTGCATCGGTTGCGAATTCTCCACAGCTCGGGTGAGCATTTATGGTTACATGTTACAATCACAGCTTGTGTGAGCATTTTCCTGAGTATCTGATGTTAATCCTTTTGGTTCAATGGGTGATAAAGGTTTAATAAATTTATATATATATGAAATGTTATACGGTCAAGATAGGTGAGTTGGAATACGTTGATACAAATGTTTGAAATGGGAATGTATGTTTATTGAGTATATGATGGATTAATTATTGAAACAAAGGTATAGTACAAAGCGATTATGTGTTATATATATAATTGAAATGGTAAAAATGAAATGATTATAAGGTATGGTTTTAGGGAATAATTTCATGTAATTGTTATGTGAAATGACTATGAGAAAGTATACGTTGAATTGAGACATTGGATATAGATATTTGAAATGTATTGTGATTGTTAAAGGCAAATATGATGGTTGGTTTATATACCCAATGTGTTTTCCTTGAATAAGTTTAATATCAGGATAAAATTATATGTATTACATATGAACTCAATAACCTTGTTAGATTTGTGGCGTATAGGTAATTTAACGAACTTACGATTAAGATATTGAATTATCTTGTAATTTACTAAGCTTTTAGTAAGCTTACCTCATTTGATTTTTCTCCCTTGCAGACCGTTAGATTCGAGCTGTTGATTGGATTATTCTTGGAGGTTACACTATCTGGTATTTAATCGTCGATGTTGGTCCGGTTAAGTGTAATTAGGATGTTATCTACAAGTGTTATAAGCCTTTTTGGATATGGTCTATATTAAATGAAGCATGAGAATTGCATATTGATGCATTTCTTTTGTAGTTTTGGCTACTACCTATAGTTGTTTCAGTAGAAACCATTAGGGTATTGGTGGAAGAACAGGGGATATTGAACTTTGGTTACTGACATGACTTGTTTTCGGTAGTTGGTACTAAAGTATCGGTAGTTACCCCGTTTATATCGGTAGTTTGGATTTGGGTATCAATAGAAGTCCCAAGCCAAAATACCTTGCTTATTGGAGTTTATTATGCTGGTAGTTGTTTGAGTTGTATTGGTATAACTCAGACTTGTATCGGTAGAACTACCAGTTCTACTGGTAGGATTCTGTAGCTATTTTCGAAGTTTTTACTCCTTGAGTTCTATCGATACTTGCTCAACTAAGTATCGGTAGAAGTCCCTCAAACTTCAGAAACTCTTTTTTAAATCGAGATAACTCAAAATATTTTTATTTAAGGTTGATTTTGCCCAACATTTTATATAATGAAAGAAAGAAGAAAAATAATAAGGGGATTTTAAAGATCATTAAATTGTTTTTGAAATGTATAATGTACATTGTAATGACCACTTGCTCGGGTCCCGTGACCAGACTAGGTGAGGGGTGATACAGAAAGTTCTCAAGATAACCCTTTAACAGGTAGATATAACTTAGTTTATCACTATAATAAGAAAGTAGCAATGGATACTATCCTTATAAGTAGAAAGTGTTTATCTTATTAAAACAAATCAATATTATTGTAATATACGCTAGTACAAGATTTGTTGAAAGCTCCATAAAAGCTAATATATCAATATTTGGTAGTACAAAATATTGAAAGCTCTACAAGAGATAATATATTAATATTTGAAAGAACAAATTTTGTGATGGTTAATGCATTGATTTTAAAAGATATTCAATGCAATGGATCTCATATTTAGATTGTGAATGTGAAAAAGATTATATTTGGTATGACACTCTTATTATGAATATCTACCAATTTTGATTTTGAGAAGGATAAAGAAAAATTGAGTTATTGAATTATATTTATCACTCTTGTTATTAACTTGGGGAACAATAGGACAGTTTATGCTTTGTTCAAATATGAGAGGTTGAGTCTATTTTGTTTTCTCTATAGGAAACTTGGCCATGGAGAAAGTTTCTGTCCGTTAAGGGTGAGAATTGATATGGAGAAAATTCAATTTGGTTGGGATATTTCTCTCCGAGCGCCGATGAGAAGGGGTGCGCCGATGGTGAATAGATTGAGTTCAAATTTGGAAAATGTTGGGCTTATGGGAGATGGGTCGATGGAAATGAGTTATGATGATGAAGAGCTTCCCATCCAAATCATAGAAGGAAAGAAAAGATAAATGATGGTTGGGGAAGACATTATTTTTTTGGTGAGAAATACTTATGGCACATCGAGAAAAGATCAAATTTAATCGGCTAACCCTGCTGGATAAGGCAATCGAGCACAATGAAAATCGTTTGCTAGAATGTTCGTGGGTTGAGGAGTCCACAGACTATACGACGTCTCAAACAAAAGCTAAGAGAAAATTTTCCCCAAGTTTTGTTCTTTATGGAAACAAAACTAAGCTCGAAAAGGATAGAGATGGTAAGGAGGAAATGCGGATTTGTAAATGGTATCGTAGTAGAAGCTATTGGCTCTAAATGAGGTTTTTGCTTGAGTTGAAAACATAGTTCTTTGGTTAGTTTACGCAGCCATTCACTTATCACATCGATGTTGACTTTCATGATGAAGATGAGGGACTGACTTGGCATTTTACAGGCTTTTATGGACATCTTGAGGAACATTGAAGGTATTTTTCTTGGGACCTACTATGTCAATTGAGTACAAATCAAAGTTCTCCGTGGTTAGTCACCAGTGATTAATAAAATAACTTATTCATTTAAGAAAAAAGGCGGAAGGTTGAGATCGAAGAAAAATATGGAAGCATTCAGGAATCTGATTGAAGAATGTGACTTAAGTGATTTGGGCTTTAGTGGGTGATGGTTTACATGGGAGAGGGGTCGATTTGACACTACTAATATTTGAGAAAGACAAGATAAAGGGATCGCTAATTCGGAGTGGCCCAGATTTCACTGTAAGGCATTGGGCTCACTTTTATTTATCATTGTCTGATCATAATTGATACTTTTGGAAGACAATGCTTTCAAAGAAGGAGTCGAGAAAATTTTCTTTTTTATGCTAATTGGTGCCTGGAGCCGTCTTGTGAAGATGAGATAGTTGGATTTTGGACCACATCTAGAGACGCCTTACCAACTAAACTTCCGGGTTTAGGAAAAAAGTTAGGTAACTGGAATCATTGTCTAAAAAAGAGTAGAGTGTTGAAGAGGTTAGAGGGGAGAATGAGGGAATTTTACAATAAAGAACCAGATGATGATACTCTTGCAGAAGTGATGAAAATTCAACTCGACTTAAACTTAAAGGCGGATAAAGAAGAGTTGTTCTGGGAGTAAAGAGCTCGGATTAATTGGTTATCAAATGGAGATAGAAACACATCCTTCTTCCATAATATTACAAGCTGCCGCTGGAAATAGAATATGATTTTAGGCATTGAAGGTAATAGGGCAAGTTGGGTTATTGAGGAGAGTAGGATTATGGAGATTGCGGCTAAGTATTTTTGGGATTTGTTTATGGCCTCTGATGCAGGAGATGATTCTCGAATTTTTACTAACGTTCAAAGAAGGATTACTGATGACATGAATGAAGATTTACTCCAACCTTTCAAAACAGAGGAAGTGTGGCACGTGATTAAATCCATGGCACCCCTAAAAGCTTCAAGTATTGACGATTCCCTATTTTATTTTATCAGAAATATTGGTATGTTATAGGAACTGAAGTTATAAATTATTGTCTTTCGGCTCTTAATGGTGAAACTACTATTGAGGATATTAATAGAACCTACATTGTTTTGATCCCGAAAATAAAGAACCTTAAGAATATGACGCATTTTCGCCTTATTAGCTTATGCAACGTTTTATATAAAATAATTGCTAAAGTTATAGTTAACCGGATGAGCAACATGCTTGATGATTGCATAACTGAAGCTCAAGGAGATTTTATCCCCGGTAGATAGATTTCTGATAATATACTTGTGGCTTACTAATTTCTACATTCTCTGAAAACTAAAAGATATGGGAAACAGGGAAATTTTGGTCTTAAGCTCGATATGAGCAAAACTTACGATCGGGTTGAGGGAGATTTCTTAACAAGGATGATGATGCAGTTGGGCTTTCATGTAAATTGGGTAACATTGGTTGTGCGATGTGTCTCTTCTGTATCTTATTATATAGGGGTAAATGGAAATTTCAGTAATCCTTTCTTCCTGTTCTGAGGGTTAAGGCAAGTTGATCACCTTAGCCCATATTTATTCTAGATATGTGCTGAAGGGTTTTTAGCTATTTTACATAAAGCAAAGATAATGGGGCATATAAAAGAAGCTTCTATTGGTAGGGAGTGGGCTACTCTAAATCATCTCTTTTTCGCGAATGACTATTATTTTAGAGGCTTTTGAATAGGGAGCCCGGAATGTAAAATTGGTTAAAAGGCTTCTGGTCAAAAGGTTAATTTTGAAAAATCTCTAATCTATTTTGGAGCCAATGTTAGTATGTGTAATAACTTGGTTTTCAGTGGTGTCGAAAATAGTGGTTTCAGGCCCACAGCTTTGACAATTCGAGTTGCAAATTATTTATTTTTAATACTTATGACATCATTACCATTGTATTAAAATTTGGTTATGAAATTTTAATGTCTAAATAGTGAATTGAGTAAAAATGATTAGATTGTAAAGGGTGCAAAAGTAAACTTGTTTAATTAGAAGGACCAAATAAGTAAATTATCCAATAGAGATTTAATTTGTGGAATGACATGATGTTTACATGAATATAGTGTGATTTATTAAGTTAAATAAAAGGATTAATTAAGCTTAATAAAGAAAGTCACAAAAAATACAAGTTTGCCATTATATATATATATATATATATATATATAATTAAAAGAAAGAAAAGTGGGATTTTTTCTCATTTTTAGTACTTTATCTTCTTCATTCGATTAAGGGGGAGAGAAATTAGGGTTTCTTGTTCCAAGCTTGAAGCTTTTATTTGAATCAAGATCGAGCCACCTATCGTAGGAAGGGGAAAATCGTAGAATAGTCCCTGAAGTTCCACTTGAACTGCAATTTCATTCGTTAAATTTCAACTTTAACTGCTATCTATTGCTTATTGTGGAGGTTCTTGAACCACTTGATGCATATTAAAGGAAGACTCATGTCTCGGGATGAACATGAGAATATATTAAAGGAAGACTCATGTCTTGGGATGAGCATGAGATTATATAAAAAAAGGAAGACTCGTGACTCGAGAGGAGCATGAGATTATGATTAAGGAAGACTCATGACTTAGAAAGAGATGAGGTTATGTTTTAAAGGATGACTTGTGACTCGAAATGAGCATGAGATTTCGTTTAAAGGAAGACTTATGACTCGGTTGATTACGTCGTTACAAAGTTTAATATTGTACTGTGTTACAATGATTGCGAACTTTCTAAGCTTAGAAAGCTTACCTGTGTATTTGTTGTTGTTTTGTAGATTTCATTTTGCTGGTTGACGATCAAATTATCTCGAAGGTAGTTTTACATCACTTGGTTATATGACATGTACTAGGATGATATTTGTCTTTTGTATAACTTGTTTGAGTTTGTTGATACTTTGTTAAGACCTTGTTGAATGGTGGATTCTATTTTGAATGTACTTGTTTAGTATTTAAGTAGGTAAAATGAATGGAACATGTATTCATGGAACACTTGAGATTTGTATCTTTGCACTTTTTGACTATACAATGAAATTTGGTTAAAATTAGTGTGAATATGGAATTCTACATACTTGTTTTGGTAGAACCCTTACTTGTATCGATAGTAGCACAACGTAGGAGAGAGGTTAGCCACTAACTTGTATTGTATCGGAAGTACCATGATAAGTATCGATAGTTCTGTTCACAGTAGTATCGGTAGTTTAGGTATGTATCGATAGAAGTTGCAAGGTAAGACTTCTAGCTCTCTAGAGTTTTTAGTATCGATAGAAGTATGACTTGTATCGATAGAACTATCACAAGTATTGGTAGAAAACTGCATTGTTTCTGAATTACTCACTAACTTGACTACTATTGATACTTGTTGAACAGGTACTAATAGAAGTCTCCAAAATTTGTGAAATTGTCATTTTTGCCCTTATTAAACCTTTTATGATACTTAATTTATGATTTATGTCATGCTTCATGTATTATTTTATTAAAATATGATTAAATGAACAATATTGAGAGGTAATATGAGATTACTGTTTGGAAGGACATCGAGGCTTTAACCGGTGATGGTTTCGAGTTTTGAGTGTTATAGTGTGCAAGATCGAGATAAGTGGGCAACATGTTGGGGGTTCGAGTTTTTACAAGGCCTAAAAAGTATTTAGGGCTACCGATGATGGTAGGTGGGAATAAGAAAAGAGCTTTTAGTAATTTCTTGGATCGGTTCAACAAGAAAATTGCTGGTTGGAGCATCAGATTTCTATTTATGGGGGAAAAATATTTATTAAGTTCATTTTGCAGGCATTACCTGTTTACGCGATGTAGTGCTTTTTATTCCTAAAGGTAGTTTGTAATCAATTGGAAAGTATCTTAAATAAAATTTGGTGGCATAACAACAAGTCAAGCTAGGGCATTCATTGGTTTATGTGGCAGTATATTTGTCTACCTAAAGCATTAGGGGGAATGGGGTTTAGGGACTTATCAAAATTTAATATTGCTTTATTAGCTAAGCAATGTTGGCACATTATTCTAATCCGAGTTATTCGTTAGCCAAATTTTTAAAAGCACATTACTTACCAAACACTGATTTTATGGAAGCTAAACAAAGAGCTTACCCTTCTTTTACCAAGAGGAGCATACTAAGTGCTCAACACTTGATTGAGATGGGAGCAGGTTGGAGAGTGGGTAATGTCCATAACATTAATATATGGAATGACGTTTGATTCCTAGCCCAGGAGATGGAAGGATTAGATGTCAAAATATTGATGTTAGATTCTCAACAGCATCTCAGCTGATTAATGTTGAAAACAATACATGGATGGAGGATTGGGTTAAATCTATCTTGGATGCAAATCAAGCTGAAAAGGTATTGACAATCCCACTTACAGGAACGAGGTGTCCAGATGTTTTGATTTGGCGTTACGAAGGTTTACGCAAATACTCTTCAAAGAGTGATTACAATGTCTTAATTGAGAAAGATTTACATACTGGGTCTATTCTACCTATGAATTCTCTTGCTACGTACATAAATCTCTTTACAACAATATAGTCTTTATAGCTTCCAGGGAAAATAAAAATTAACTTCTGAAGACTCATTCATAATTTTCTACCTACATTTGCTAATCTGGCCAGACGTAGAGTGACTATTGATTCTTCATGCCCTTTGTGTAGAATATATGAGGAAACTGTTGAACATCTACTCCAATTTTGACCTTTTTCGAAGCAAATCCTGGACGCCTTAAGAATACAGATGCCACCTGGTCTACAAGACCAAGAATATATGCAATGGTTAGATACAGGATTTAGCCAGTTATCTATATAGGAAAGAGGGCTCTTTTTTATTTCATTCTGGGCTATCTGGTATTCAAGAAATCAACTGGTTCATGATGGAACCAAACTAAACATTCAAGAATTACTAGTGTTCATTAAGGGCTTTTCTATGGATTTGGAGAAACTTGAAGAGCTACAACCTTCCAACATCGTTTCTAAACAAGATATTTTGATTCCCTCAAACCCACGCAACATCAAATTTACTTATGATGCTGCTTATAATGCAAATTCTAAAATATCAATTTCAGATGTATTACCCAGAAATAACTGTGGAGAAATTATGGCAACATGTACTTATCTTCATTTTGGCATTGCAGATGCTTTTTCTACCGAACTAAGGCATGCGAAAGGGTTGTTATTTTTGCACACGAACTCAGATTTAGATCGATTCAAGTGAAGAGTGACTCGTTCACAGTCATTAAAAATTTTAAATCAGATAACTGTGTCAAATCAATCTTGGGGCCGATTATACAAGACACCAAACAAGAAATGAGAGATTTCGAGAACATTACCTTCTCTTTTATTGGTAGACCAACGAATGTTGTACCTCATACTCTTGCCAGCGTTGGTCAGCACTTTCAGGATCCTCAATATTAGATAGAAGATGCTCCGTCGGATGTTGAATACACGGTGAAGGTAGGCTGGCTGAAATGGATCTCAAGGAACAAATTGGGATGAAACAAATTTCTGATAGCTTTGGGTTTTCGGTTCTTTTTTATTTCTTTTATAACCCCTTTTACCCGACTTAGAAGATATGACCAAATCCAGAACGTCACAGTTGTAATTTCACCCTCAAGAAAACCATTTAAAATGTAATTACATTATAATTCACATTAGAGAAATAAAAAAAAATCAACTTCCATTATCGTAAAGAATCTCAAAAGTTTATAAATCTGAACGTCATAATGTTTAAAATGATTTGGATTAAATCTATAAATGCAAGCAAAAGGTAAATCCAAAATATCAAAATTCGAAGGTTGAATTTACATCGCAATCCCAAATATTATGATAATAAAATAGTCTGAAGAAAAACCACAGAATAGTCTTTACTGTATAATGAAATAGACGAATTAAATTGAGAGCTCCAAGTACCAAGTCGCCTAAGTTCAAGAATATCTATAAGAGAACTATGGGGGATGAGCTAAAGAGCCCAGTGTGTTGCTAAAGTGCAAGCAATCACAACATAGTATCATAGAGATTTTCACAAAACATATTAACAGGCACACATCATATCACAACTCACATTCAATATAATCACAAGCACAATGCAATGCACCCAAACACCTGCACACCAATGCAGTGGAGAAGGTTCCTCAGAACCCCTCCCCATCCAATCATCACCAATCGTTATGTGGTTTTAGTATCAGCCGTTTGAAGGGGTGATAACCACATCTTCCACTATACAACCCAACCCATGTACACACAATAGCATGATGTCACATGTATCTCAATCTCAACACAGCCTCATGATATTAAATCTAAGTACACAGCACATTAATTATGATATTTGATATTTTCACAGTCGGATAATATACATGGAATATTAACATGTGATAACACAACACAGATTAAAATCATATAGATAATACAACACAAAATAATATCATACAAGGTGTGGAACACCGTCACACAATAAATATGTAGCACAGGAAGAAACACACCTCAAGCGGGCAAAAGCTTTAACGTCATAGAGGATGTCTCCTACGCTCGGATCTAACTCGAGGTCTAGCTGAATTAGAATCTACGAGAATAAATTCTTCATAAGAATCTTATCACTATGTCACCTACTAAACTCAACACTAAATTGAATACTAAATACTCACATGCAACTTTCGGTGCTTGTGAAGGGGCAGCCTACAGAGGTAGAGGAGGGGGAGGTAACTCGTCGGCCTCAGAGTCATGATCATCTAAACACAAAATAATTCAAGTCAAATCTCATACTTAACTCTTTTAAAAATTACTAAGTAAAAAATAATTGTAAATAGTAAAACGGAGCTTTCGATTGCGAATTTGACGAAACATGCTGTGAATTTGGAATCAGGACATCGAAAAATGTAAAGTCAAAGTTGTTCAAAAAAATTCAATGATCAAGGTCAACGGTTCAAGTTTGAGTTGACGGGTCGGGTCAATGGGTCAAATTCGGGTTTGGGTTTGGATTCAGGTTAGGTCATGGGTCCGAATTGGGTTCACTGGTTTTTGTACAAGGTTTGGGTCTTGGTTTGGGCCTCTTCGAATTGGGTCTTAGGCTTGGCTAGTTTGGCTCACAAACTTGGGTCACAAATTGGGCTTGCTCCAAATGGCCCAATCCCACACACATAGTAGTAGATTCTTTTAGGGTTTAATAACCCTCTTGACAGTGCCAGTTCAAGCACACCGACGAGGTGGTGCGTGTTCGTCAAAAACAAAGCGATGAGGGACCAACGTAACCATAACATGAAATTTAAGGGCCGAGAAGGGGTCCCAATTACGAACGCCAAAATAGCAGTCGAACGGCAGAAAAAGGTGGAGGAAACGACAAGGCAAGGACTGAACGGTTCTAACACGACTTTTTCACGAACAACCGATGACGAGGGAAGACGATGGGCAGGGTTTTGCTTGAGAGACAACATGAAGTCGAAGGTGGCGGCGGTGCAACGCACAGAAGGCAAAAGGGCAATCGTCAGCGCTTGATCGAAAATGAACAAAAGAGAGAGGGGTGAAGGGCTAATCAGTTGAGGGAAAACAAAATGGGAGTTGAAGAGTTGGAAAAAAAGATGAAAATGGGAGTTTTAAAGGAAAACAAAATGGGAGTTGAAGAGTTTGGAAAAAAGATGAAAATGGGGGTTTTAAACCTAACAAAAGGGTAATTTACACAAAGGGCTCCAAATTACTAAGGGTTTTCACTTAAGATGCCAAACTTTTCCCGCTTCATAATTTAGTCCTTAAAATCCCAATTTAGCCACATAATTTTAACCAGAGATTAATTTAGTCCTCAAATGTCACTAAAATTATAATTTGTTCCCTAATTAAATTAAAATTTTAAAGGAATTTTGGGTTGTTACATCTTCTTCTCCAAAATTTTTTTACCAAAGCTTTGGTTTCCCTGCACCAGATCTTCAATCTGACTTATCTCAACTCATTGATGGGTTTTAGGGTGTAAGTGCTTCTTTTCTTTTTTGGCTTCTCATTTGCCTTAGGTAGAGGAATAGTTTTTTCTGTGGGTTTTCAATAGGTTTTCTCTCTTTTTGAGGATTTTAATTATGGTTGTATTTGCTTTTATTGCCGAGTAAGTAATGGAACGGTCATGTCCTCTTGTGTTGCCTTTTCCTCTACTTGAATAAATGCAAGTCAGCTATTATTAAAAAAACTGTGATTATCTTTATGATATTTTGTCATCATTAGAATCAAGGGTTGAAACCAAGATATTTGATTGTGAAAGATCCACTTGAATTGTGAAATATTTTAAAAGCAAGATATGAGCAACAAAATATAAAAATTCTACCTAAATCTCGTTATGATTGGATTCACCTGAAGTTGCAATATTTTAAAGTTATGAGTGAGTGTAACTTTGCAATATTAAGTTCTCAATTAAAATTATTTGGGGAGAATATTACTAATGAGGACATGTTAGAGAAAAAATTTTCAACCTTTCATACTTCAAATGTGCTATTGAATAACTAGCTATTAAATGAAAAACCATAAAGCTCATCGTATTAGATTTTCTCTATTCCCTAAAGCAAATGTAGCAATATATAAAGACGTAATATTTGATGTGGATGTAGTAAGTGGCTATTTAATAATCATAAAAGGGATGATCATGTTAATTCTTCTCACCACTAGAAGTGAAAAAATTGGAGATAAATAAAATAATAACAAGAATTCCTAAGAGAGCTATTTAAGGAATGAAGATAACATAAAGTGGTATGAAAAACCATTGGTTGTGTACCTGTCGTACGCCTAAAAGTATGATTTGCATCCTTTTTGTGGATTGTGATAATAATTACTTAATTATTAGATTTCTTATTAGTAATAATTCTTCATACCATTAGAAGTAGATATGTAGAAATAAATAATATAACAATAGTTCTCAATATAAATCTTCAAAGAAGAGAGATAATTTATGAAAATTCGTTGGTTATGTACTTATCGTACACTTGAAAATTTTATTATTCAATTCATATTTCTTAAAGGAAATGAAACATATCTCCCATAGGCAATACAATAGTGCATATTATCACACTATGTACAAAATTAATTTTGGGCTCTAGAAGAGCTAATGTATTGTTAACCTATGTTCAATATGGTAAAGAAACATGTTAATATTTCATAGTAAAAAGTAATTCAATGCTCCGAAAGAGCTAATACATTTTTATTTGAAAAAAAAAACAAAATGATAATTGATACATTATGTTCTAATCAATCTCAAAGAAATTATGTCTTAAAAATATGAATTTTGTAACAAATATCATATTAAAATTGTCCACGAGGAGACGATTGATTTCTATATATTACATCTATTATATTGGGTAAGAATTTTGTATTGGAAAATTACCGTCTTTCCTCTAGTTTGTACTATGCATATATTAGTATGGTTAGATCACATGAGATGGACATGCTCGAAAGTTTACAATAGTATTGTTGAATCACGTGCATAATAAATCGAAAGTTTACTAACCAAAATATTCTAATTAGTTGATATGCTCGATTAGACCATCTCAATCAACAAAGATGCGAGAAAATGAAAATTTACATGAAAGTTTATTAAAAAAGTTGAAGAATCTTTATTTTAAAGATTTTTTTTTCAAATTGTTGTTTGTTCTCAAAGAGTGTGAATTATTAGAACCTCACTAACAAAAGTTGAGATTGAATCTCTTGCATTTTTTTAAAGAAATATAGGCTCATTTATCCAACAAGTGGATGTTTTGATATAATTTTAGTAGATGCATCTACAAGTTAATGTGAGTTATCAACTCGCAACTTATAATTTGCAAGATTACTTATTTAATTATTTGTTTAAGAACAAAGCTTTCAGAATATGCAATCGAGATAATTCTTGCTAATGTTGGTGACTTTATTTCTCAAACATTAAATGATTATATTGTATGCTAGATTGTCAGTGCGAATAACTATCACAAAGCTTGTCGCTTATACATATAAAATGACACCAAAATTAATGATTAAATGCTTCTAGTTAGTAGCTAAACCATTACTTTTGAGAATAAATTTTTTTTTATATTTATTAGGATATTATATTTTATATGAAGTAGCATTCGTACGCATCGTACCAATAAGTAGTGATAAATACTCCTCATTACTTTTCACCAAAAAAAAATACTCCCCATTACAATTGGTTTTTGGTTGGGAATCGAATACAACTAGACCTAATCATGGGCTAGATCGCTCGACCCGAAGGCTCGCCCAAAAAATGAGAGGGTTTGGACGAAAATATAAGTCCGAAAAATAGGCTTAGACAAAAAATGAGGCCCATTTTCTAAACGGGCCGAGCCTCGAGTAAGATTTTTTTGGCTCGGGCCCGACTCGACCCAAATAAATTAATCATTTTTAATAAAAAAATTATATTGTTGTTTTGGTGCTTTTTTTTACTGTTTAGGTGTTGTTTTTTATTGTTTTGGTGTTATTTTCGCTGTTATTTTTGTTGATATTTTTATCGTTTTTGTTGTTGTTTTACTGTTATATTTGTTGTTTTTTTATTGTTATTTTTGTTGTTTGGATGTTATTTTTTATAAGTTTTTATTATTATTTCACTGTCTTTTTTAATATTATTTGAATATTGTAGAACTTATGTTTTATTATTAATTTTCCTACTATTTTATTTGCAACTATCTTAATATAAAAAAATTTTAATGTATTTTAAATTTGTTTATTTTTTAATGTTTGTTTTAATGTTTTTAAGTGTATTTGATATATTATATATTTTTTAAATTTGTTCTATATAGTAAAATGATCTAAACAATTAATACGGGTCGGGTAGGGTCGGGCTCAGGTTTAACTTCTGTAATTCGAGTCGGGCTTGGACAAAATTTTAGTCCCATTTTTCAAGCCGGATCGGGCTCGGGCCTAGCAATTAGGCCTAAAATTTTGTTGAAGTCCGACCTGAACCTAGCCTCGCCCACGATCAGCTCTAAATACAACCCATTTTAGACCTTTTTTTAAATGTGTGATATATGTTCAAGTTGTTCCACCACAATATACAAATGGGTATTCAAAGAAAGTTGAGAATGTATATTAATTATGAGTCTCCTTTTATTATTAAATGTTTTAAATGATTTAGAGATTCAATTATGACATGAATATCAAATTTTTTTTTTATCAATTAAAGAATAAACTGAATATCAAATTATAATATTTTACATTTTTATCCCAAACCCTTAAACCTTTTTACTTTTCTCCTAAAACTTTTACTCCTTCCCACTTTACCCCCAAAACTTTTACTTCATTCCCATTCCACCCCCATTTACCCCAAACCTATTTCCCCCAATTTCTCCTTAAAATTTTACTCTCAAAACCCCCCAAAATTTTTATTTGCCCCCTAAACATTTACTTCTCACTCTTTACCCCCAAACAAAAAATCAAAATCATCCAAAAAAATCCCTAAACCCAAATAGTAATAATTTATTTATATTTACTATTTATATTATTAAATTAAAATTCACATTTTATACTATTTATATTATTGAATTGTTTAATCATATTTAATATTTATATTAAAACTGAATTATTAATAATGTCATAAAATATTTGTGTTAAAATTTTATGTTGGTATCAATTTCACATTTCATCTTCAAAATAACTTTTATTAAAAAATCACAATTTTACATTTAATATATTTTTTAATTTCAAAATACATAGTGACAAGAATTAGAAGATAATTAAAGCAACTAAGTAAGCAAAGAAACTAACCGTAAATAAAATATTAATAAATAAATTATGAGGTGATGAAGCAACCGTATATTCGGTTCGATCGAACGCTCACCCCTAAATATATGTTCAAGTTATTCCACCACAATATACAAAATGAGTATTGAAAGAAAGTTGAGAATGTTTATTAATTATGAGTCTCATTGTATTATTAGAATATTTTAAATGATTTAAAGATTCAATTATGACATGATTTATAATTAGTATTTGATTTGATAGTTTTCTAACATTTGGGGGGAGAGAAATAATAGTTGGACTAACAAATTACATGGAATAAATTATATCCTCAAAGAAATTAATTTGAACCAAAAGTTCAAAAAGACAACTCACTTTATCACAAGTTAACTGGCAAAAAGTATTTTCTTATTGATGAGAGTAGCCAAGAATTATATACCAACTAATGTTTTGGTTTAAATCAAAGTCCAAGTAGAACAATCGGTTAGAATAAATATGCGTAACCAAGAAAATAATGATCTTGAATAAATATGAAAAGTGCAATTTAAGTAGAATTAAACTACGAAGTTTCTAGACTAGCAATCCAAACATCTAAAGGTATAAAGCTAGTATGGTTACAAATGAGTAATTTTGTGAAAACAAAATAAGAAAATAAAATTTTTCGCTAAGTTCTGATATTAATTATGAAAGATATTCTTTTATGCAATAACTTTTAGATATCTTATTAGTATAGTAGTTCATGAAAACTTTGATATACGTCTAATGATTGTTGTTACAATATTTATATGAATCATTATAAAGTAAAAGTTTATAGTAAAATCCTTGAAGGATTTAGAATACTAGAAGCATAAAGAAATTCTCGGGAAATTGTTCAATACAATTGTGTACATATTTATATAAATTAATTTTAACATATGTATAGAATGATCATGATTAATGTTTTGTTATGATTATTGTTGGAACTCTTAAAGATATCAAAATATATTTATCCACAATTCTTCTTTATTCATGGCTTCCAGAAGAATGATGATATAAACTTTAGCAAAATTGTTTAAGTAATCGTTGAATTCGTATAATATGAGATATTATGTGATGTTGTCATGAATGAGAGTAATTACGCGTTGTACTCTTTTCTCTTAATGAAGGTTTTGTCCCACTCTATTTTCCTAATAAGGTTTTTAATGAGGCAAGCATATTATGCATATTATAGATATGTGTACTCTTTTTACCTTCACTAAGAATTTTTTTCTCATAGGGTTTTCATCTCAGTAAAGTTTTAACGAGACACATTATCTACCACTGAACATTCAAGAGAAAGTGTTATAAATATTTTATTATTAAGCGGATACCCATCAAGATCAACATAAATTTGATATATTTTAAGACTTTAATGTTCATTGGAAGTAGAGTTATGTTATTTATACTTCTTATATCTATAATTATAGATTTTGGAGAAGCATTGTAATTGATCAATACATACGCTATTATTTGCTGTTTTTATTATTTAGATCATAACGAAAACACATTAATAATGGAAATTTTTTAATCAAGTTAAAAAATTTAAAAATAAAAATAATGTTAAAAATATTTCAATTGTAATATTTATTTAAGGTTTTAATAATGTTTAAAACTTGAGAAAAAAAATTATTGTTTAGAAATTTAAAGTTGCGCCTTCAAATAAATTTAAGTACTATAACATTTTTGTAGTATTTTAGTTTATTACACTGTAAAAACTTATTACTGCTTAAAAATAAAATTTAAAAATAACTATTTAGCATGCATACTATTTCAGAGTTATGTTAATCTAACAAAGGAATTAATTGAATATATAATGTGTACTAAAATAACATACAGTCAAGTTTTGTCTTTTTTTATTTATTAATACATCATTATTAAATTAAATAACCTTACCACTAAAGTATGATGACAGAACTCCCAATTATATATAAAATTACAAAAAAAACTATATTTGAAAATATGACTATGATATTTGTGTATTTTTTTCAATTAATTTGATCACTTTTATCTCAACGTTGCATTGTATTTGTAATAAGTAAAGATTAAATCATTTATTCAAAAAAAATAATCTATGGTCTTGTTTCAGTTTCATAAACAGATATATATCATTGAGAAGATATCATTAACTTTTTATTCGAGCTATTATGATTCTAGTATACCTTTTGCTTACTATTTTAAGACAAAGTAAGCAAATAATACATATATAGATAGCTCATGATTAAGGTAAATGCACAAGTAAATTGTTTCATAAATGCACAAGAATTTATAAAATTGTCCACCAATTTTCAGCATTTCATCGTTAAAATAAATCAAAAGAGAAAAGCACCTTGGTAATGACATGTATTCATTCATAATGTAATTTCTAAACTTGCAGAGGCTGCCACCCATCTTCCTATCTCCTAACCAATCTACGATCACTATTTCCATGGGGAAACAAAAATGAAACCAGTTCTTTTCAACCTGTATATAAATTAGGTCGAAAGATACAAACAATTAAAGAATAATGGACCTCAGTGTAAAGAGTTACATGAATCTGAATCACTTTTTTATCACTACTATACCGCCTTTGTCGTGTGTAGCCAGGTATCCTGTCAAGAGAAAAACATCGCCTCAGTTTCAACCGCTAACCCCAATTATCCTTTGGTAATGTATCCTCAAAACACACCACTATACTTACATTACTTGTACTCGTTCACATGCATCCACTTGGTAGACGACCATTTGTCCCCCACGATCACCGGGCACCCACCTGCCACCAGCCATAAGACAGTTATTTGGCTGTAGATAACTAAAAATGTCACACTATTATATAGTTTGGCTGCAGATGTTTTTCCTGTGGAAATGCAAAACTGCTTAATCATTCTTGAACTATACAAGTAAAGAAAAACCCAAGAAAGGTAGGCAAGGGATTGACTGCAAACCGTGCAAACTTGAAGGATCTACTGTGGCATCCGGTTTCATGCTCCAGAACAGCAATGCATCACCCATCTTAGGCTTCACAGCAAGACCACTTTTGCCGCATTCGGACAATTCATCCCACCATGGAACAGCGCTAATATTGCCCTTGGCATTCGGAAATATTGTCTCCCCCCCTTCTTCAACATCTGACCTGCATCAGTAGCATTGACTAATGTAAGTGGTAACATTTCTTTTTCTTTTAACTTGGGTTCAGTTTCCATAGGCATGTGCGGAGAAAATTTTAAAACTTACAAATACATGAGCATAGTAGCCATACGCTGGCCTCCATGTCTAGTATTGTACTCATCAACGAAGTAATCAAAATGTGGTTCATATTTCTGTCCAGCTTCATAGTGGAGAACTTGAAGACCTTCTCCATGCTCTGTAGATTATGAAACTAGCTAACTCATCAGAAAGAAAAGAAAAACAATCAGCCAGAAGAAAAAAAAAAGCAATAATTGGAAAATCAAGGACAATCCATTTAATTGCAAAAGGACATTAAAAATATGTTTACCAAAATTATAAAAGTATCCCGTTGGCATGCGGCCGCTAAGGTTTAATTGAGACTCATAAGAGATTACAGGGAAGAAAAGAACAGGTCAACAGATTTTTGCACAAAAAAGGAATTTAATTATTGATTCAGAGGAATAATATCTGTAGAAGGTTATGCTTTGTGTTAGAATCTCGTACCTATAGGAATGAAACTGTACTCTGCTATCCTTTTTTCTATATCACTAATAATTTTATCTTGCCCTCTTTTCAGAAACATACCCGAACTTGTACGCACCCTGTGAACAGTACAAGTCTAATGTCATAAGATGTAACATTGGGTCCAGTGTTCAACACATAAACTGGTCTTCAAACAAAACAGGGCTTCCTCAAATAAGTGGAGAATTGATTTTCAATATACATCTTTCGTTAGCATTTATAATTACAACAAAAATGAGATGGAAGGATAAGAAATGCAAACCTGCTATCTTTACTCTTCCCTGTTTTGCTATCAACAACACTGGACTTTTTCATGGAAGGTTTAGCAATTTTTATTAGGTACTCGCATTCTTCTTTGGACTGTTCAAATGAGTTTAAACAGTAAAAAAGCATTACATCTAATGAAATTGTGAATGGAAAATATTATCAACATCATCATCACCATCATTATTAGTACTAAAATACATATACAGCCAACTTTCTTAGCTTTATATATATACTTGAAGCAAAATGAATAATCCAAACAGTAACAAATTAAGAAACTCAACAACACTACAAGAGGACCATGATTATGAAAGCAAGTTGTGTTAACTAGGCAGAATCATATTAGTTTAGTAACAAGAAAAAGGATTTGAAAGGTTTCCTCCGTAAATTCTTTTTTGGAGGAGGGGGGGTAATTGCAATTCTTCTAATATTTAAAGGAAAAAATTGGGAATTTCAAAAAATTGATACTGACCAACAAATCTCAAGGACATATGAAAAATTTGATACATTTTAGGTAAAATAAAAAGATTAAAAAAGAAAAAGAAAAGAAGCCAACCAAGAAATTATGATAAATGGAAGCTCTAGGTTCCCAAGAAAGGACTTCAGCCCACTTCTCCCCTCTGTTTCCCAATCTTCCTCTGCACCAGCGCAAATGTTAAACAATCAGAAAATGCTAATGAAAAGAGATGTCAATGCGAGGAAGGCTTTACCTTTCAGAAGCCATGCGTCTATAAGAAGTGAGATCATAGGACGAAGAATCGTCGGTGGTAATTGGGAGGGAGAAAATCCCTAATCCCAAAAGCATCAACAAAACGATTGTTAACATAAACAAGATCGATAATACAAGTGTTACTGTCAACCTTTTCTTCGCTGTGAATCGAGAATGTCTCACTTTCGCCATTCTTGAAACAAAACAAGAAAAATTCCAGCACAAAATCCTAAAGGTCAATCCAATAATACCAAATTCCTAATCTTTTTCAGATTGATAAACTTTTGACAAATTTCCTTCCAAAAAGGGAAAAAACTAAATGACTAACCGAATTTACAACGTCTATGCAAGAACGCGCCTTTTTATACAGCAAGGCAGTTAAGAAATGACAAGACAACCCTTGTTTATATAGACCTTTTTATTTCTTTTATGCTTCGTAGTAAAAGTGAGCGTAAAAATAAAGGCATAATTCTAAAACATACCCTCAGCATTTATGGATTTTTGGGTTTGACCCCTTAACATTTTTTTGATTGACACTCTCAACATTATGATTTTTCATAAATCAACTCAATTTTAACGGGAAACATAAATTGATCGTCAATCAAATCGTAATTCAATGAAATAGCCTATGTGGCATGCCACATAAGCACAAGATCATAAATGACGTTATTTATAAAATCAAAATTGTTTAACAATTTTTTTTTCTCCATTTTGTTTCCATCTTCTTTGTTCTTCTCCTCTTTCTCTCTTCCCCTCTAGTTGTTGTTGCCATTGTGTCCAACTATCGATCGATCAGATTTTCACATAGGTTTATTTATTATAGTGTTTAAGAAAGAAAAATCAGAGCCATAAATTTCTAATTCTTTTTTCCTCTCTTTTTTTGCTAGATTTAGCAGTATCTAAGTCAATTTTCTTTTGTTTCGTTTTGAGTTCTCTTGAGAAGGCAAAATGACTGAGAAGAGGATTTGTTGAGTGTTGTTTTCTCTTTGTTAAAGGTTTTGATTATGTTTCGGAAGAGCTAAGGAAGGCTAATTAGTGGATTTATGTCGGCTAAGTTTAATTTAGCTTTGGTATTTCCATGGTGTTTCCATGGATTGGACCGTAAAAGAGCAAGCTATACTCAAAAATGGGTTACAACTGTGAGTCCTCTTTTTTCTTTTTCTATATTTTTTTGTTGCATAGAATTTTGGGTGTTTGATGAAATTGTCTTTTGTAAATAGGCATAATTGTCGAAAATATCGGACCTTTTCGCCACAATGATTTACAAGGATGGCAATGAAGAAGATGAAGATGACTCTTCGCTCCCTTCTCTCCTCAAACGTCTTCCTAAAAACTTCAGCGATGGTTCTATAGATTTTGACAACGATGACGATGATAGAGATATTGGGATCATGATCATGAAATCCAATCGTGAACATAATGTTTGCGGTCAATCGTCGCATTCGTTTAAGTCTTTGGCTGCGGTTGTGGCGAGCCCGATGAGGGCTATGAGAGATGGACTGGACGTTAATGATGATGAGGAGGAGGAGGAGGATGGAGATAGAGACAGAGGTAACCCTTTTTACCCGACCTAAAAGATATGGTCGAATCTAGAAGGTCACTATTATATCTTCACCCTCAAGTAACCACTTAAAGCATATATATATATATAATTTGTAAGTAAATAACGGTAAAACCTTTCATTTTTTAATATTGTAAAGAATCTCAAAAGTTAAAAATCCGAACGTAATAATATTTATATAAAAACTTAAAAATAATCTGAATCAAATCAATAATAGCGAGCAACAAGTAAATCCAAAATATCAAAATCCCAAGTTTGAAAGTACTTTCCAAACCAAAATATTTTATAACAAAATAATCTGAATGATGAAATAAAAGTATAAAATCAGGAGATCCTCCGAGTACCAAGTCGCCTACGTCCAAGAATATCTATAAGAGGAACTAAGGGGGGATGAGCTGAAGAGCTTAGTGTGTCTCTAAAGTGCAAGCAATCACAACACAATATCACAGAGATTTTCATAAAACATACTAATAGGCACACAGCATATCACAACTCACATTCAATAGAATCACAAGCACAATGCAATGCACCCAATCACGTACACACCAATGTAGTAGAGAAGGTTCCCCAAAACCCATCCCCTCCAATCGTCATCAATCACTGTGTGGTTTTAGTATTAGCCGTTTGAAAGGGTCCACATCTTCCACCGTACAAACCCAACCCATGTACACATAATAGTATGATGTCACATTTATCTAAGTCTCATCACAGTGTCATAATATTAAATCGGAGTTCACAGTTCATTTATTATGATAAATAAATTATCCACAGTTTGATAGGTATGCATGGCACTTCAACATGTGGTATCACAACACAGAATAAAATCACACAGATAACACAACACAAAATAATGTCACACAAGGTGTGGAACACCGTCACACAACAAATATGTAGCACAGGAAGAAACACACCTCTAATGGGCAGTAGCTCTAACGTCGTGGAGGACGCCTCCCACGCTCAGATTTAACACCCGGTCTAGCTAAATTAGAACCTATGAGAATAACTCTTCACTAAAACTATCACTATGCCACTTACTAAACACTACACTAATACGAATAATAAATACTCACGTACAGCTCTAGAGGCTTGTGCAAGGACATTCTGCACAAGTGGAAGAGGAGGTAACTCATCGGCCTCAAATTCATGATCACCTAAACACAAAATAACTCAAGTCAAATCTCAATATTCAACTTTCTTAAAAATTACTAAGTACAATAAATTGTAAATAGTAAAATTGGGCTTTCGGGTTCAAATTTGATGAAACGGGCTACGAATTCAGAATCAGGATGTCGAAAAATGACAAGTGAAGGTTGTTCGAAAAAGTCAACGGTCAACGATTCGAGTCAGGTCAGTCAGTTAACGATTTGGTCAACGGGTCAGCTCAACAATTCGAATTCGGGTTTAGGTTCAGATCCGGGTCAACATGTTGGCTCAAGGTTTGGATTGGGCTCATAGGTTTAGGTTCAAGGTTGGGCTTCATGCTTTGGGTTACCAATTTGGGCCTAGTCTTAGGTTGCTTTAGAGGCCCAAACCCTACACTTGTTGCAAAAGGGTTTTAAGGTTTACAACCCCCTTTGATGGTGCCTCTATCGAACCTCGATGAGACGTCGGACGTTCGCCGAACGAATGAAAAGAAAAGGAAATCGAAAAGGTCCCAACAACCTACCATGCTGAGGACGACAACCAAACGACGAAGCAAAGGATGGAGGGCAGCGAGAGAGAGGAAACCCGAACAGTCCTAACGTCATTTCTCACAAACGAACGGCGATGAAGGAACCTTGAAGGGTAGGCTTTGTTCGCGAGTCGATGGGGAGCACAATAATGGTGACGGTGCAACACGTGGACGGCAGAGAGGCGATGATTGGAGGGTGATCGGAAAATAAGAGATGGGGATTTGAGGGAGTATATAGTTGGAGTGAGAAAAGGAAGAAAAAGAATGGATATGAAGGGTTTAGAAGAAAATAAAATGGGTAAATTACGTAAAAGGGCTCCAAAAAATAAGGGTTTCCAAATTAGCCCCTCAAACTGTACCCGTATCAAAATTTAGTCCCTAAAATCCCAATTTGACCACAAAATTTTAATCAAAATTCAATTTAGTCCCCAAAGTTCCATCAAAATTACAATTTAGTCCCTAAATTAAATTTAAGGTTGTTACATGGAAAAGGTTTTGGGACATTTGTGGTGATATTGATGGTGAGGAGTGAGAGGGAAGGTGGCGATTGGGGTTGGGACGTGTAGAGATAAGGGGAAGTGAAAAGGGCTTCTTGGAGTTAGAGATGGGCAAATTGCGAGAGTAGAAGGAAACAAAGAAATGAGAGAAGGGGTAAGCATCTTTAAAATTGGTCAAACATCTTTGACACATCATCTTCCTGCAGTTGGCTGACGGTCAACTCACGTTTCTCGTTAAAATTGGATTTACTTTTGGAAAAAATCGTAATGTTGAAGCTACCAATCCAAAAAAAAAAGGTTAGGGCTCAAACCCAAAAACCCATAAATGTTGAGGATATTTTTTACAATTATGCTAAAAATAAAAAATCTATTTAATTCAATTTTATTTTTTAAAATTTGTAGTCTATTTGGTTCAATTTTCTACTCATAAATTTAAAATTTGTAATTTTTTGAAGGTGTGATGATAAATTTAGTTTTTAATGTTTACATTTTTATGAATTTAATTTTTTATTTTTAGTTAAATTTAGTCTTTAAGCTTTCAAAAATAAAATAAAATAATTTTTTAACAAAAATATTGATTAAAACATTAATTTTTAACGTTGTTGATGTGACAAATTGTATAACAGTTCATGTGCACATTATGCTAACATAATATCATTTGTCTTATATGTCATGCCAACAAATAAATCAAAAATTATAAAAATAAAAAAATATATAAATCAAAATTAAAAAAGTTAATAAAAATTAAAAAAAAAACAATATGGAGTACATGTGGATTGTCATGCAAGCTCTCGTGTTCAAAATTTTAGTTAGTTTTCTCATTTAAAAGCCATCATTTTGACTCTTTTTCAAAAGGTTGATAATCAAATTTGATTCATTTTAAAAAGTTAAGGACCAAATTGACAAAAATATAAATGTTAAAAGCTAAATTTGACATGATGCTTTTTCTAAACCAAGTTGAATTTTTATTTTTATTTAATTCATAAGGAATTTTTATTTCAATAAATAAAAATTAAATAATTTTATATTAAAATAGTAAAAATATTTTAAAATATGAAATATAAATTTTAAATATTTGTAAGTAATAATATTAATTATTTGTAAAATTTAATTTGAATATATAATTTAAAATAAAGCTATTTTAAATTTAAATATATAATTTTATATATTTGAAATAAAATTTAGAAGAAATATAATTGTTTACTTAATATAAATATTACATAAATTATATTAGAATATAAACAAGGGTTAAAATGTCATTTTGACTTCAAAAGTACTTTCCGTAAAACAAAAACTAAAAAAACTACTTTTGATTTTAGGTTCAAAAGCTCTTTTAAAGTTCAAAAGTGTCTCTTTAGTTGCTTATGGCTCCAAAATCATTTTTGAAGTGAGAGACAAAACTTAAATGATTTGGACCGATTTTAAAGGTTTAAGTTAGTGAGTTTTTTTTTTTTCTGGTTTGGGCAAACTTAAAAATAAAATAAAAACAATTCGACTGTTTTTTTTGTCAATTCATCCAGTTCGTTGTTCAACTGTGATTTTTTTAATATGCAAGTTAACTAATTTTTCTTACTTCATATTAATGTATTGATCGATTTTTATTTTAACCGATTCAATCTGATTTCAATAACATTGAACCACGTTAACCAACATGTCAATGTGTTTTTTGAAGTTTCACATCAACAATCACATAACTAGTTTTTAGTATGGGCTCAATTAATTTTTTATTTATTTTACAATATTTTTTCATAAAAACCTTTAAAACCTATTTTATTTCTATTCCTTCATTTATATTTATCTAAATTAATTTTATTTGTTATTTAGTAATTATGTCTTATAATTTTATTGTAAAAAAATAAATTAAGCATATTTTCATATTTAAAAAATATATATTCTCATTTACAACATATTTTTAAATTTCAAAAAGAAAAGCAATTTGTTTTTTAAAAGAACTGCTTCCTTAAATCATTCAGAACCTTAATTTTGTGGTCTTGGTTGTCAATTTGGAGGAGATCGCCTAGAATCTTCAAGTCACGCTATTTCAACTTCTCTTTTTCCGTCTAGAATCATCATATTTCTACAATAATCTATTTTAGCTTAATTTTTATGTTAAAGATTATCATTATACACTGCAAAATATATTTTTTTAAAAGTTATCAGAAACAATCTACAGAACAAAGTATAATTATAGTAAGGATCTGTCAAACTTTACACAGACAAGACTCCAGATTCATTAAACTTCATATACACACAACTGGAAAAATTGACAGGGTTTAGTCTTTTTTCTTTGAACAATGAAAAGGAATTAATCCAAATTATGACAAAATAATAATAATAATAATAATGAAAACCTAAAGTATATTGAAATCAATAGGAGGAGAAATTAAAGAAGGTTGGGTGGTGACAGAGGGCAACAAGATCAATGGGCACTAACAAGGAAAGGATGCTGGCAAACCCCACATTCAATTGTCTCAGAACCTGAGCTGGGAACTTGGACCTGCAACATTTCTCACTCAAATCACACACACAATCTACAATAACATAACACTTCAATGTACGCTTTTCAAACATACACACACCTGCAAATGAACGGTGCAGATAGGACAGGCAACCTCCTTCATCCGTATACCAGATTCATCAGACTTGGAACCTGACCATTTTATCAACATCAAATTAAATTTTACATTCAGAAGGGTCAAATTTCCATTATCCAGGTTTACACTTCAAACTGAACATCAATATGTAAACCTTTTGCGTTTTATTTCACTAATATAATAATATACAAATATTTGTTCGTGAAAACAACTCGAAAGTTAAGTATTGAATTTAAGTTCAGTAATTTAATTTTTTCGATGGGTTATCAAACAAGGCCACCCTCATGGAAATGACAAAAACACCACTCAGGGTACAAGAAATTACCTGATGATGCTCTGCAATTTTTTTCCATCTCCTGTTTTATAAAATCATCACAATCAAACAATTCAAGGAATTAACTGATCCAGTTTTTAATAAATTAATGTAAGATCAACACTATAATCATCAATCTTCCTAGCAAAACAAAGGCATACCTCAAGCTTCCTAGCAAGATCCTCATGACTCTGTAAAGCAGCAGGTTTACTTGCTGTTTCCTTAGCAATACTCAGCCTCTGAGTCACTTCAGCCTTTAACACAACAATAGGCTTAAATGTTAAGTTATATTGACCAAGACAAATAGCAAGTTTACATATGACAATTCCTTTCTCAAGAAAAGAAAAGGATGGGGATTACGAATAATATTATATGTTCATTCTTTCCTGCACTCAACCCTTCCATGGTTAAACCTCCAACAGAAAAGCTATAAAGGGGCAGGGAAAATATTTCATGGTTAAACCACAGGAAAGTAGATACTTCTCATCCTTCATAACCCTTCCATTGGTCAGTCACCCAAAGATAGGCTTAAAATTAAAAGGCAGCTAGAAATAAAGATTCTCTACATGTTCAATCAAGCAAGTAAACAACCTATATAATATGTCCTTGTCCCAGAGTAATGACCACACACCAATACATAACTGGTTGTGAAAACCATGAACAGGAGAAACCACAACATACGCCATTTAGCTATGAAAGAAATTATAAGAAACAGATTAATAAGCTTACCATGCATTGGTCGCAAACCCTAACTGGTTGAGCATTCTCATCAGCAGTTAGAGCAATTCTACCTTGAGTACATTTGTCACAGAAAATATCCCCACAGTTCCTGCAGTGATGCTGAAAGAAAAAAGGATAATAGAGCATTAAACTTGAACCCAAAAGAAACACAAGCAGGAAACCCTTTTCATTAACACAGAATGAGATACCTTGCGCACAAAAGCTCCAAAATCAGTTCCACAGGCAGTGCACTTTGAAACAGCTTCATCAGGGACCTAACCAGAAAAAGAAAGCATAGATAAGCCCATTACGAACTTTTTAAATATTCTTTCTATTTGACCATAACAGGTTTTAAAAAAACTTCCTTAGGACCCTAATTTTTACCCAATGATCTTTCTCCTCAGTGCCAGGCTTCATCAAGTTCATCCAATCACCAAATCCTTTCTTCTTTTCTGATGGTTGTTCAGTAGTCTTTAGAGAGTCAGGAGGCCGACTTCTCCCACCCATCTCCTTGACCTGCAATTAAAAGGTGAAAGAATAGAGTCATAAAACTTAACACATGCAAACGTGAACGCATTTCTGAAGTACCAATCAGAGGACAACAAATGAAAAAGAATCAAGCCATACATGATAGAGGATTAGTACAAAGAAAGCAACAAAATCTCCAAACAAAAACATTTTGACCTCAAACACTAGAAACACACAGATGCCTACAGCCTAAAGGCTAAAGAAACCTGATAGAAGAAGCATGACAATTTTCCATATCCTTCACATGACAAAAAGGCTAATTATTTTAAAATTTTTGACCGCTGTAAATGCACTAGAATATATTGCCATTGCTCTCTCTTCTGTTAGGCACTTTTGTCAAATTCCTAATGGCTGTTTTAAGAGAATAGTAATTATTCTTGCAGCTTATATATTTCTTAAGCTACAATAAAACATGCAAAATGATAATTCACTATTTTCCATCTCCAGACTCCTGAAAAGAGATGAGTAGACTTTGTACATATGTATGTGTATGTCTTTCTATGAATTATTTACCGAGTATGCATTTTAAGTCAGCTTTTGTGTCCATTTGCAGGAATGCAGAATTCATCCAAAGTACCATAACGGGAGAGGAGGGGAGGGGAAATAATGATAATAAAGAAGTGGTAAAAACTAAACAATTAACTCTCTTAAGAAATTAAGAAAATTATAACTCTCTGACACCAACCTGTACAGTTGCAGCTGTTACAATATCCAGGAGGGTGTTTGTAGTGTAACTGTTTGACTGCAACCTGATCCGTCTTGATTCAAAGTCAACAGAGCTCTTCGACCAGAATGCAAAAGTAGATGCGTCAGTCACCTACATAAGAAGAAAATATACCCAATGGCCACATCGTTAACAGAGAAAAATACAAAGTAAAACATAGTGAGGAAGGAAAAAGAATTTAAAATATATATACAGGGACTTACTTCACATCTTGTGATGTTCTCAATGGGATATATTCTCAAAGTTCGGCTAGTGCTAGGGTCAAGCACACGAATACCATCTAAACCAATCTGACACCAAAAAGATTAAGCTAAATTATGAGTCTAAAGTACTGGATGAATATAAGAACGCATTTATCTGCTATAAATGTCAATAGGAACAACAATATAAAAAAACCATACAGAACTAGAGACTTCCAATATGAACTAAAATGTTTGATTAACCATACAGAACTAACGAAACACCAAATCATTTTAGCCATTCAGTTTAAATTCACACATAATTCAACATATTGAACTTAATGCCAGAAACTTCATCTTTCCAGACAAAAGTAAATCAATTTCAACCAATTCTAATTAAGAATTACCTGGCAAAGTACATCCATGGGGCCTTCTCCTCCACCTTCACTCAACAACTTAACCCGAAACTTTTGGACCCCACTCTTTACGGCTTCAAGGGTCTCCGCCTTAGGCACCGCCCTCACAATCTTACCAGAAGATGAACCTGACGAGTCCTTCCCAGAAGGGAAATTAACGGCCCGGCCATAATCGTCGAATTGGACCCAAGTCGATGATTTTGGGGTTGTGCCACGTGCCCCATAAGGCTCCACCTTTCCTCCTTCATAAGCATAAACCCCATCACCGTATCCACCATCATCACCGAACTGTGAATAGCTATCATATCGCTTACCATAGAGATCGGATCCCGTATCGTATCTGCTCTGGTTATATCCTGCTCCGAATTTGTCGTCGAAATAACTGCCACCGCTTTGATCCAATTTCATGGAATTATCGTAGGGGTTGTCATAAGCAGGAGGGACAGAGGATTGTGATGATCCTATTTGACTATATGGGGTTGAATAGTATGGCGGAATAGGGTTGGGGTTGGAGTCTGGCGGAGGAGGTACATAGCTAAGATGCTGATCATAAGGCTGGTAATAAGGTGGGTGGGGGACAGGTGAATCATAAGGCGGGAAAGAAGGGGCAGCGGGAGCAGACGTTGGCGCGATCGAATGCTGATTGAAAGACGGTTGCGAATTAAGGGTAGGTGGCGGCGGAGGAGCATAAGAGGGATCAAGATTTTGGGAATAGGGCGGGTGATCGGAAGGGGAAAAAGGCGGTGCTGATGCGTAAGGTGATTGATGAAATTGGGATGCGTTGGAGGTGTTAGGGTTTGAAAGGTGATAATAGGAGGAGCTGAAATCTCCTTGTTGCATGGCTGATGTTACCACCACAACTCCGCTCTGAATCCTGAATATGATGCTAATTGCTAATACTATGCCTAATTTGACAATTATTTTATGGGTTATTATTCCGTCTCCTGAAAGGGAAGCAAGTGTTTTAATTTCACACACAAAAGGATGATTAATTATTGTTGCCCTCTAAAACCTCATATTTAATTGAAATTTAAAATATTTATGGATCAGGTCGGATTTGGGTCGGACTTAAATATGATATTGACCTATTTTATATTTGTCAAAATCTGTTTCAATCCGAAATCTGAATTTAAAATTTTATTCAAATCTTTCTATATTTGCAAAAAAAACTAATTCAAGCTCATTTTAGGTCCGTTCATATTATTTTTTTAAATTTTTTAAATTTTTATTTATATAGTTTTATTTTAATATTAAATAATTTTATACTCTTTTTATTGAAATTTTTTATATAATTATCTGAATATTTTTTTTAATGTTTACATTAGAGTAACATTATATATTTATTATAGGTTTATTTTTTAAATGTATTCTAAATTACATAATTTATAAAAATAACATAATATAAAGTATTATAAACTTAAAACGAGACGGACCGGGCTTGGGCCTTGAATGTTCAGGCCCGAGCCAAACCTACATTTTAAACGTGCCTAATTTTTTTGCCAAGCTCATTTTTCGAGCCTAATATTTTTGCCAAAATCCTCTCGAATTTCGAGCGAACCTTCGAGCTTGGGCAGGTAACCCGACACGTGAACAATTCTAATTTAAAACCATAACTTTCCAAATTTGCTACTCAACTATGGTGATTGGACACTTTTTTTTAACAATTTGAGAAATAATATTCTAGTTAAACTGTATTTATTTATTTCAGTCAAACTTTGTTTAGTTTAGATTATTTTTTATTATTTGACCTAAAAATTTAACTTATAAATAGGCTCTTTTACAACCTTAGAAAATATACCCATTAAACATTAGAACTCATATCACTTTTGAAGAATTTTGTGTTTACGTTTTGAGGGTTCTTTGTTTTTGGGTTTTCGGGATTTCATTTTTATCTCCATCTTTTGTACTCTTCGTTCTTTAGCCATTATAGTAAAATTATCTTTGCTTGTGGTTTTTTATACTCTTTGAAGGGGTTTTTTCACGTTAAATTTGTGTGTTCAATTTCTCAATTTTTTTCGCTATTTTTACTTGTTCGTTACTTAATCAGGTTGATTCCGAACAAGTGATATCAGAGTCAAGTTCGATTTCCGTAGATCAGCTCGTTCAGAGATGGCAACAATAAGGTTCGACGTTGAGAAGTTCGATGGTGTCACAAATTTCAATCTATGGCAAGTTCGAATGATGGCAATTCTAGTTCAGACTGGTTTGAAAAAGGTCGTTACCAGGAAAAAGCCCGAGAATTTGGATCAATCAGAATGGGAAGAGCTTGATGAAAAGGCCTTGTCTACATTCCAATTGTGTCTCGCGAATAGGGTATTACAGGAGGTATTGATGGAGAAGACATCATTTGCGTTGTGGAAAAGACTAGAAACTCTTTATGCGACTAAGTCTTTGGCTAACCGTTTAATGTTGAAACAACGTCTATTTACGTTTCGCATGAAGGTAAGCTTCTTAGAGATCACATTAGTCAATTCAGTACTCTTTTAAATGATTTAAAAAACATTGAGGTTCAGATTGACGATGAGAATCAGGTTATGCTATTGTTGTTTTCTTTACCCTCTTCATACAAATCTTTCAGGGAAACCATGATTTATGGGAGAGATAATATCTCATTTGAAGATGTGAAGGGTCATTTGTTGAGCAAAGACAAACTCGATAATGAGTTTGGTCCAGATAGCATCAAATAAGCGAGACAAAATGTGTTGTTATTGTAAGAAATTAGGTCACATCAAAGTAGATTGTTATAAACTGCGAAAAAAAGGCTATTGAGAGTAATGAGGAAGATTTAGCTGGTGCTAATTTGGCCGATGAAAGTGTGATGATTTCTTGTTAGTGTCAACTAGTTAAAGCTCCGAGCTTACATCTAAGTGGATCCCATATTTGAGATGTTCTTTTCACATGTGTCCCAACATAAAATGGTTCTCTACATACAGTTCGGCTGAAGGTGGAGTTGTGTACATGGGAAACGATTCATCCAATAAGGTAATCGATATTGGTACTTTTAAAATTAGGACGCACTATGTGACGATTAGAACACTCTCAGATATCAGGTATGTACCTGATTTATGAAAGAATCTCACCTCTTTGAGTATTTTAGACTCGAAAAGTTGTAGGATCAACATCGAGTCTAGCAACATTAAGGTGTCTTATGGGGTTCTTATTTTGTTAAAAGGTAAAAGGACCAACAATATTTATATTCTAGAAGGTTCTACAATGACTGGTGAAATCAAACGTCCCTTATCCATTACGGAGTTAAAGTCAACTCGTTTTGTAACACCTCAATTTTGATTAAAAGAATTAAATTGGAATTTAGGTGAAAATTAAGGACTAGAATTTGATCTTTAGTGAATTTTGAGGTTTAATTTGAAAGTTTGATAAACTTTAGGGATTAAATTGGGCATTAATTAAAGTTTTGTGGTCGAATTATAAATTTTAGGACTTATTTGTAAAATAGGATAAGTTTGGGGTTATTTTGAAAAGGTACAATGATAAAATTAACCCCCAACGTTTGAATGTTTGGTCACTTTGACCCTTATCATTTTTTTTTTGCTCACGTTGGCCCTTAACCTTTTTTTTGGTCAAATAGTCATTTTTTAACAGTCTTACTGATGTGACCGTTAGTTGATTAACGGCGCTGATGTGGCAACTTTTTTTCCACGTGGACAATGTCACGCATGCAACTGCTGACGTGATACTATTTTGTCTTATATGTCACGTGAGCAAATGATTTTAAAATTATTAAAATGATTTTAAAATTAATTTAAAATATAAAATTATTAAAATAATCATTTTAAATTTTTGGGTTTTTTTTTCTTTTACCCTTCCCCTTCCTTTTCCATCCTTCCCTTTCCCGTTTCCCCTTTTCCCTTTTCTTTTTTACCTTTTATTGTTTCTATTCCAGGCAGTTCATCGGCCTCAAAACGGATTCACTTGGGTGGACCACATCAAAGCGAAGAACAAGGCATAATATCGATAAATGATTAAATTGCAATGTTTTGATGGTGGGTATGATTCAGGCTCAGTTGCAGGTAAAGTGACAAATGTAAGGGAACAGAGAAGAGACTAATATAAAGCATTCGTCTTACAGGAATTTCATATTCTGATTTTCTGCCTATAATTATATTTCACAAATCTATATATAGTACATACATCAGTACACCAAATCAAAGACTATTAAATACTATTCAAATAAATCAAAACCTAAATGTTACTATTAGTAACAGTAGTGGGATTCATAATAATAATTAGCGGAGGTAATTAGCTAATAAAAAACCTAACCTAACATGATTTAACTTGGAAAATAAATAAGAAGAAAAAAATGGAGGAACCCAGAAGGTGGCTAGGGCAGGAATCTATTCACATCATCTTCACGCTCTTTCAATCTAGCCTTAGTGTTAGTTCCGAAAGTTGAAGCCCTCGGGCCGGGTAAACCCCTACACTTTTGGCACCTGGCAACTAGAATCTGACGGCAAAAAGGGCATGAAGAATGGGAGCCCAACCAGGTGTTGATGCAGACAACGTGGAAGCCATGGCCGCATTGTGGAAGCACCCGGATTTCATCCCCTGCGACTAACTCCGTGAGGCAAATCGTGCAATCGGAGAACTTGGCGGAGATATCAGGTGAGAAGGTAGCCTTAGGGAAGGCCTTGAGGATCCTCTTCTTGAGGCCCTTGTTAGCAAGAGGGGTGGGACGGGATGAAGCAAAGGGATCAGGAGCAAAGGCATCGCAGAGACGGAAGGGAAAGGGGAAAGGGAAGGGGGGAAGGGTAACAAGAAAAAAAAAACCCACAAACTTAAAAAGGATGATTATTTTAATCGTTTTATATTTTAAATTAATTTTAAAATAATTTTAATAATTTTAAAATAATTTACTGATGTGGCATATAAGATAAAATAGTGCTACGTCAACAGCTACATGCATGATAATGTCCACGTGGAAAAAAAATTGCCACGTCAGCACCGTTAGTCAACTAACGACCACGTCAACAAGACCGTTAAAAAATGATTAATCTGACAAAAAAAAAAGAGTTAGGGGCCAAAGTGAGCAAAAAAACGATAAAGGTCAAATTGACCAAACACCCAAACATTAGGAGTTAATTTTATCATTATGCCTTTTGAAAATCCTAATGTTCTTTGAGCCCCTCCGTTTAAATGACCCATTTTTATGGGTATTTAAACCTCCTTTTCTAATTTTCAAAACCTTCTAGCCTTCCAGTTTTATTTTCTTTCTTTTTTTCTCTCTAAACAAAAACTCTTTCATCTCTCCCCTCTTCCTTTTTTCGTTCAAGCTCCGACGAGGGCCTTGTTGTTAGTCGTGAGTTACACCGCCATCATCACTTCGTTCCTCGTCGTCTCACGTTCTAACCATACCCTCTAACCCCCCATTGTTGTTGTCATTCGTGAGTAGCGGAAAGGAAACCGATTCGAATATTTTCTTGCGCCACCGTTAATCCTTCGATCTTGGGCGTTGATGAGTGCTACATTGCGTTGGGGCCTTGTGTTGGTCCTTTTTGTTGGGTTGTTCCGAGGAGTTCACGCTGTTCTAGCGAGCCACCGCCGTCGACGCTGTTAGGGGGATTATGAAACCCTAATCTTTTATGTTACTAAAAGTTTGAGAATTGTGCTAACCTTAACAACCCAATTTCCATTTGTTTTAACCCAAACCTTATTACCCAACAAACCCAAACCAAACCTAAACTAAACCCCAAGTTAATTACCCAAGTGTGTGTGCAAGCCCAAAACTATAAAGACCCAATAAACCCTTTTGACCCAATACCCAAAACCCAAACCCTTTTGAACCAACACCCAAACCAAACGACCTGACCCGACCCATTGACTGTTGATCGTTAACTTTTGGGTTGACCATTGACTTTTTTCGAGAAACCCTACCTTACCATTTTTCGATGTCTTGAGTCCATTTCCACTATCTGTTTTGTCAAATTCAAACCCGAAAGCCTTGTTTTGACTGTTTTCTCTTTAATTTCGTACTTAGAGTTATTCAGAGATTTAATTTGGGAAATCTAATGTGAGGTATTTGTGTTTAGGTGATCACAACTCCGAGGTTGACGATTTACCTCCTCCTCCATCGGTGCAACCTACTCCTCACCAATTCCAAGAGTTACACATGAGTTATTTAGTTAGTTTTATGTTTAATTGGTGGCTTAGGAATGATATTAATATTTAGTTGCGTTTGTAAGATCGAATCCTGTTAGATCGGGTACTCGATCAATACCTGGTGGATGACGTCCTCGTCGTTAGTATTTCTGCTTCCTAGAGGTGTGTTTCTAACTGAACATAACCTATTGTTTGGGGTGTTGTGTCATATGTGATTGCATGTTGTATTGTGGTATATTGTTAATGAGATGATTATGTTGTGATGTGAAAATTGTATGATTGAGGTGAAGTTGTGTAATGTATGTTGATAATGTCATGCATATATACAGAGCATGTGGCTTATTAAAGTTATTGTGATTATTCTACTTTGCATTGAGATATATATATGAGAAATACTATGAGATTGAGACTGAGACTAAATTTAGATAATTATATAATCATACCACTATGTGTTCATGGGGTGAGATTGTATGGTGGAAGACGTGGTTATCATTCCTTTAAACAGTTAATACTAAAACCACACTACAATTGTTGATGATTGGTTGGGAAAAGGTTCTAGGGAACCTTTTCACTGTGTTGGTGTGTTGGAGTATAAGTGCATTGCATTGTGCATGTGAGTGTAACATGATTTATGGTTACTTTTTGAGTTATGAATTGTTGTGATATTATATGCTAGGTTGTATGTACTTTAGAGACATACTGGGCTTTATAGCTCATTTCCCTACAACTTCCTTTATAGATACTCGAAATATAGGTGACTTGGTACCCGGAGGCATAATTATAGACTTATTTTTATTTTATCTTCTATTTTGTTTTATTTTTGAGATTTTAACATACTTGAATTATTATTATTTTATTGGGTTGAAGTTTATTTTAATTTTGGGGATTTTGGTATTTATTTTGGAAGATTAATTATTTTATTTTAATTATAGAGTATATATATATATATGTGAATGATTGTAGACTATCAAATTGCGTGTGGGTATAATTACATAAATGACCTTTTGGATCCGATCATATCTCTTGGGTTGGGTAAAGGGGGTTACATTTAGTGTTATCAGAGTCGAGTTCAACCCACGGACTGTGAGACTCTCTAGACATGGTTTAAAAAGTTTTGGGGTTAAATGGGGATTTTTAAATAAATTAATGTGTTATAAAATAATTTTTGTTTTTGTTGTATAAATATATAAAAATTGTAATTTATTCTAAATCTCCGGTACAAATTCTTACCTTAGTACTTGTTACTTATGTAGATAGATAGTATGCCACCGTGTAAGGGTGCTAAACTTACGATTAGCCGTGGCCAAGGTCGACGCCGAGGCCGTACTAATAGGACCGTTAGTGACCCTACTCCTGTAATTGATCTTGAGATGAATGTGGATGAATTGCCACATGTTGAAGAGGATGAGCTACCCGTAAGTGCTGAGGGTCAGCAAGCTGCTGGAGCAAACTTACCTGTTGAGGAAGCTCCTGTTGAGGATATGCTTGACATTGGGGATAGCGAGACCATGGAGTTGGATAGTGCTACGGTTAGTCGGGAATTATTGAGATTACTTTGTGGATCTACTAGGGGTCAATTTAAGGGTCCGAGGATGTAACACCCTTAATCCAAAACTGTCGCTAATTTAAGGTCTCGAAGTATTACAAGATAATTTACAATCATTAAATTACTTCCACCAAATATTCAAATCCATTTAAGTCAACCACACAAAACATATAATCATGTTAATAAATATGTCATTTAACCTAATTAAAATCATACATGTCATATACAAGCATTATAATCGATCAAGGATTAAATTCAAACATCCTCAAAAGTTTTAGAACAACATGAATTCTTTTCATAAAATAGGGCACATGACCGTGTGTCTATAACACATGCCCGTGTTCTTGATCGTGCACCAAATCATGTTCATACTCGAAATAAAACCACACAGTCGCGTCACAACCCATGCTCAGGCCGTGTGTACCCAATTTGCTTCCTAACCAAGTTAATTCTATAGCCTAACTTCTTCCACAATATGCATTACTGATGAGATAAAATTTCTAGGGTTTAAAATACTATCCAAGAATCAACCAAATTCAATGCTTGACATCTCCAACTTAACTAATAAGATCATTTTCTAAATAACTATTTGTAATTCATTATCTAGATGACTAATTACCTAAAATCTCATACTATAAGCCCCCATGACTCAATTACTATAACATGAAAATAAAGCATACCACAATTGTGCTTCAATCCATTATTACTAACCATAATGATCTCTTATCCATTTCATAGTCATACCATTCAACCAAACTTACTACTAAAACAATCACCAATATTGACATACAAGCCATACCTATTTCATAACATTCCATTATATTTAAAATATTTACATAACCTCAAAATTTGCTAGATCAGTGTATAATTCAAAATATATATATATCAAGCCAACTATCGTGTACTAATAATCACATTTGTTCATCTCCTAAAGACTTCTAAACATAAAATTAATCCTAGGTATATGTCAAAATAACAAAAGAAGACATACCGACTTTGAATACAGGATTTCTGTCTTGATACTGAGTTTGAATCTACTGCTAAATTAACATGTAATCATGATAAATTTAATTACATTAGTAAACTTTTATTCACCAAAACAACCATTCACATGGATGTATATAAATTCTCAAATAGATGCTTTCATTTGACAATTTATAATTTTAATTTCAATATAGCACATAACACAAACAATCAACTATGTATAATACTCCAAATCAATATAATTCTTACTCAATGTATATATACATATTGACAAGTCTTTCCAATAATTCATTCATTTTTATCGTTTATAATTTCCATCAATTCATGGCACCTGATACCTAGCGGATATACCGCAAAAGTGAGCCCAACTCTAGTTGGATTAACCAATAGTTTGCGCCCAGTGGTAGTTGGATAAACCGACGATTCTGGCACCCAGTGCCTAGCGTATAAACTGCAAAAGTAAGCCCAGCTCTAGTTGGATTAACCAACAATATCCGTCAAATCTTGACACCTAATGCCTAGCAGATAAACCGCAAATGTAAGCCCAACTCTAGTCAGTTAAACTGACAAAATAATTAATATTTCATTCCCGTCATTTCATCAATTATTAATTGATATCAACAATTAAATAAATGTATCTATATAACTACTTCCATGTGTCATGAATTGATATAACAATTAAATAATTTAAACTTTAATCAATATTTAAATTAAATAACAAGTTCGAGGGTACCAGCTTACTCTTTACAATTGCAGACGATTATTCGATAGCCTTCTCTTTTCCACAATTAGCAACAGGATCTCTCGTTTCTCGAGAGTAATGCCTTTAATTCAATAATCACAATCACTCAAGTAATCCCTTAATATTTTGCATTCACACCACTTAATCCTTATCACTAACTAATCAATTCAACATTTAAAACAAACACTTCAGCCAACCGAATATATATTTCCTAAATAGTCCCTAAACTTCTAACAATTTATAACTTAAAACCATGAGACTTTAGTTTTATAATAATTATATCCCTAAGGATTAATACCATCAAAACTCAATACACAAAGTAATTCAAATATAAAATAAAATTTATATTTCACCTCCAGAACAAGAAATATCCAAGGAAAACAGTCCTTGCATGCTAAGATTTTCACACAACAATATCATGCTCAATCTCAATATTCAATTTAGTTATCAATCTGATAGTCGCAATAATTTAACTTAACAGTTTGTCCTAATAATTTAATTTTTCACACATCTACTTCCAACGATTTAACTTCACTCTATTTAATCCCCACTTCTAATTTAATCCATTAACATATAGAAAAAAATATTTCCTCTCCATCTAACCAAAATTACATGCTCTTCCAACAGCCCCATAAACATCAACAAATCTGTAATTAAAATCATGGTATTTTCAATATATAGCATTTAAATCTTTGAAAACTAACACAAGCAAAGTCACTATACAATATAAACATCTTTCAAACCATCAAACATGTTAACACAACTAACAGTTCAAACCAGCCCCAAAATTCTGTATTTATTACAAAACCCCATCTATTTTAGTTTATTCTCAATCACATCATTTAACATGAATATAAAAAAAAAAATCACTTTACCACAAGTTTCTTATTATCATCAAGTTCCATGCTCAAGAACAATATCGAAAATACCTCAAAAACATCAATGGTAAATTTTCCTATCTTTGACAACTTCACAAATCAACCCCTAATCTAGACAGATATCAAGGTAACGATGACAAAAATACAAATTGCATGCAAAATAGAGCAAGAAAACCCTTACATGCACTCCCCTTTGTTTTGTCCAAAGCCCAGCTTCTTTAATGGGGTTTTCTTTTCTTAAACTTTTGACAGTGGGTAAGGAAGATGACCACTTCTATTGTTTTAATTTGTTTAAACTTTATTCATTTTAATTACTTTTTTACCCCTTTTTATAATAATTGTCATTTCTTTATAAATCAATTCCAAAGCCGTCCACTACTATTATTTAGGTATAATTGTCTCATAAATCCCTCCAAACAAATTTTCATTTTTAACTAATGGCAACCAATTTAACAATTTTAATAATTTTGTCCTTCTTACCTAACTAACTAACTAACTAGCCTTAAAACGTCATGAATTAAATTTTAGTCCTATCTCATCAAGCACTATAAACGTTGTTTAAGAAATAAACACCAACTCATTTTGTCTAAAAATTAGGGTCTCAAAACTTCTATTTTCTAACTCTAAGAAAACAGTTCGTTACTATTTATTATATAATAAATTATATCAATTATAATCATCCACTATCAACAACTGATAACAATAATGGTCTATTTATTTAATAAGACCCTTACTCTAGTCTCACCATGTAATTTAATATTAATCACTACTTTTATCACATACTTACTTTAGTCCCTATACTTTAATTGAACACTTAATCAACGAAATTATTTAACCAAAATTTAATTTATTTAAAAAAATAACTCCGTAAATAAAAAAATATTTACGGGTTCAGTTTATGAAATGGGTCTCAAAATCACACTTCCTAACACCATTGACTTCCGGGCCGTTACAGAGGAGGCCCATTTTTGCCGATTTTATAGCTGTTGGGATGAAGGTATTTGAGGGTAAGATTGGTACGGATCCTTTTGTTGCTGAGTATTGCTTGAAGGATCTGCAAAGATTGTTTGTGGAGATGAACTATCCTGCTGGTCAAAAGGTTAGGGCTGTTGTTTCCTTACTAAGGGGTGAGGCCCAAAATTGGTGGGATACTATGGAAGAGTCTACTCTTGTTGGTCAGATTACTTGAGATTATTTTAGAGAGGTCTTTCAGGATCGCTATGTGGGTGAGGAGTTCCTTGATAAGTGTAGGGACGACTTCATGAATATAAGGCAGGGAGACATGTCTGTTAATGACTATGAGATTGAGTTCCTAAGGTTGGTCCATTATGCATCTGGGCTGGCTACTAATGAGATAGAGAAGTGTGATTGGTTTAGAAAGGGACTACGACTCTCGCTCCAAGCTGGGGTTAACATGCATCATGATAGAGTATTCAGTGATTTGGTTAATATATGTTGAGAGTTTGGAGGCTTGTACTAAGGTTTAGAAGGCTCAAGATAGAGAGCGTAGTAAGAAGCCATCAGGCACACCAGTTCAGCCTGTTTCTAGTGATCTTTCTATTAAGAGTCCTAGAGAGGAGGTAGTTCAGCCTAGTTATCCAAGGGTGAGGTCTGCGGTTTCAGTAGCTCCTGTGGTTAGTGTTGGTGGTTCTACTGGTCCTCGTCCCTTGCATCTCTATTTTTATTATAATAAAAGGCATGGGGGTGAGTGTTGGAGGAAGATTGGTGCATGTTTTAGGTGTGGTTCACAGGAGCACTTCTTTAGAGATTGCCCCCATCCTCTTACTAGTTCATTTGTGTAGAGTCAATCTCAAGCTTCAGTTTAGGCTCCTTCTGGGGGTAGAGGGTAGGTTAGACCGTTTGTTTCGGGTTCAGCTACTAGAGGTAGGTCAGTTCAGAGTGGTAGAGCAGCTAGATTTAGGGCGAGATAGTCTCGGTTAGTTTATACGACTAGAAGGCATGAGGATCGTGATGAGTCTAACGTCATAGCGGGTGCTTTTCCCATTCTCTCTACCCTTATTTTGCTTTACTTGATAATAGCTCGACGCATTCTTTTGTGGCTAGTGTGGTATCTTAAGGTCTTAAGATTGTTGTGGAAAATGTTGAGTCTGCGGTTATTGTTCAAAGTTCTGTAAGTATTTCTGTAGAGGTTAATAGGATATATCGCAACTGTCCTCTAGAGATCCAAGGGGAAATCTTTCCTGCCAATTTATTGGAGTTAGCATTCAGTGAGTTTAATATCATACTTGGCATGGATTGGCTTTTTAAGCACCGAGTTAATTTGGGTTATGAGAAAAAGAAGGCAACTTTGAGAACTTCTAATAACCGACAAATAACTCTAATTGGTGAGTGTAGAGGGTTTCTTTCTAATGTGATCTTAGCCCTTAAAGCTAAAAAGATGATTAGGAAAGGGTCCATGGCTTATCTAGCTTACATTATGGATCCAAGGCAATCAGATTTTGGGATTGAAAAGATACGTGTAATGTGGGACTTTCCTGATGTATTCCTAAAAGAGTTGCCTGGTGTGCCACCTAAACATGATGAGGTTGAGTTTGGCATTGAGGTCTAACCCTATACGACTCCTGTGTCCATGACACCTTATCGAATGACACCTAAAGAACTCAAGGAATTAAAGATATAGTTGCAAGAGCTGTTAGATAGGGGTTTTATTCGACCTAGTGTTTCACCTTGGGGAGTACCAGTTCTATTTGTAAAGAAAAAAGAAGAGACACTTCGGTTGTGCATTGATTATCAGAAGCTGAATAAGTTGACGATTAAGAATAAATACCCCTTGCCTCGTATTGATGACCTATTCGATCAGTTTCAATGAGCTATTGTGTTCTTTAAGATAGACTTGAGATCTGAGTATTATCAACTTCAGGTTAAAGATTCTGATGTGTTTAAGACAGCTTTTCAAACTCATTATAGACACTATGAGTTTTTGGTGATGCCCCTTTGGGTTAACTAATGTTCCTGTTGCTTTTATGGACATGATGAATAGGGTGTTTCAACCCTACTTGGATAAGTTTGTGGTATGTTTATAGATGATATCTTGGTTTATTCTAAGTCCGAGGCTGAACATGAAGAGCATCTTAGAATTGTTTTACAAACCTTGAGAGAGAAGTAACTTTATGCTAAGTTCAGCAAGTGTGAATTTTGGCTTTCAAAGGTTATGTTTTTGGGGTATATAGTTTTTGCTGAGGGTATTCATGTGGATCCTAAGAAGATTGAGGCTATTATGGGCTGGAAGCAACCTAAGAATGTTCTTGAGATTCGTAGTTTCTTGGGTTTAGTCGATTATTATCAAAGGCTTGTTGAGGGTTTCTCGATTATTGCAACACCTTTGACTAATCTTCTAAGGAAGGACATCACATTTGTTTGGATCGAGGCTCAAGAGTCTAGTTTTGAGAAGTTGAATTCGATGTTGACTCAAGCACTAGTTTTTATCCAACCTGAGCCTGAGAAAGCTTATATTGTTTACAGTGATGCTTCTCACACGGGATTGGGATGTGTGCTAATGTAAGAGGGAAAGGTTGTGGCTTATGCGTCTCGACAGTTGAAACCACATGAGATTAATTACCCTACTCATGATCTTGAACTTGCTGCTATAATCTTCACTCTTAAAATTTGGAGACACTATCTCTATTGGGAGAAGTGCTATATCTTCGTTGATAATAAGAGCTTAAAGTATTTGCTTACTCATAAGGAGCTTAATTTGAGACAACGTCGTTGGTTAGAACTTCTTAAGGACTACGACTGTGAGATTGAGTATCACCCTGGTAAGGCTAATGTGGTTGATGATGCCTTAAGTAGTAGTGCTGTGACTGAACTAAGGGCGTTATTTGTCAGAATAAGTTTGTTTGAGGATGGCAGTCTTTTAGCTGAACTTCGAGTTATTCCCACTTTACTCTCAGAGATTAAGGCTGAGTAGGCTATTGACCCATATCTAGAGCACCGTATGAAAGAAGTGAAAGAAGGTACATTTGTGGACTTTTCCATGGATCAGAATGGTAAACTATGCTTCTGAGGTCGATATTGTGTTCTGAAGAATTCTAGAATTAAATAGACTATTCTCCGTGAGGCGCATGATAGCCCGTATTCCATGCACCCTGGTGGGGATAAGATGTACAAGAATCTTCGTGATAGGTATTGGTGGAAGGGTTTGAAGAAAGAAGTTGACTTTGTGTCGAAGTGTTTGTGTAACGACTCGAATTCGGGGTTTAAAAAAAAGACATTTTTTGAGACTTCGTATTTATTAACCGGACCCATAAATATTTAATAAAAATATTTATGAAGATAAATCGTTGAATAATTTCTTATCGAATAAATAATTTTAGCATAGTAATGATTTAATTAGGTGTGAGGACTAAATAGCATAAGTGGTAAAGGTATGAATTATAAAGGGATTTTTTTTGACAAAATAAAACGGGCTAAAAGGCACCGAAAACTTAATTAATAGAATCAAAAATTACAAAATCATGGATATCGCTTGGATACTCCATATCAAAAGAAATATTACACTTAGCTTCAAATGCCATCCTACTAAGCTTATGGGGAACTTTATTACAATTTCGAGGGCACCAATGAATTTTACAGCTACGACACAATAAGAGATCTTTTTTAACTTGCTGCGTAACAAAACCATTAATGGAAATGTCATCCTTGTTGCTACGAATTCTGCTCATCACGTCAGCACAGTCAGTCTCAAATATCCAATTGATCAGACCATTGCTAATAGTCCGCTTAATGCCCATTTGGACAGCCTCTGCTTCAGCCCAATTAGCGCAGGCCACATTATCCTTATAAATAGCAGCTCCCCCAAAGACAAAACCCTCACTGTCGCGGATAATAAAGCTCATGCCAGCTTTTCCATTTGACCAAGAAGCATCACTGTTAATTTTGAGCCACCCATGCGGGGGTTTCTGCCACAGATTATGCACCATATGTCTAGAAATCATGCCCTCATTTTGGAAATTAAACAGTCGAAAATCATTGATAAAATGAGTAGCCTTTTCCCAAGTTCTTTTAGGTTCTTCCTTCTTCCCTTGAAAGACCGTCTTATTTCTAGCATTCCAAATGTTCCAGAGGAGCACACTGAAGCTTTCAAAAGCTTTGTTATCCAAGAACCTCATACTGCTTTCCAACCAATCAGCTACACACGACCAATTTTCTTGCAAGACTCTGTTATCAATGCTGCCCATAGTCAGTGTTTCACGAGCAGTTTTACAATCCTTTAGGGCATGCAAGAGAGTTTCAATAGTTTCACTACATCTAGGAAATAGTTTATTCCACTGCGGGTTTATCAAGCTAATCTTCGCGTTAGTAGGCAAAATATCATGACTCACTCGTCACATGAAGATTCTGATCTTAGGAGGAATTTTCAACTTCCAAAGAGCTCTCCAAAGTCGTTTGTGCGGACCGTAGCCAACTTTCCGGAGGATCAGCCACGAATATCCCATTTTTGTGGAATAATGACCATCACGGGCATGAAACCAAATGACTTTGTCATCGAGCCCACCTTGCATTAAAGGAATCTTACAAATTTTTCTGCTTGTTTCCTCGTTATATAAAGATTTGACTTTTTGCATGTCTCATGCAACCCTGTCTTGATGCCACAGATCACGAACTCTAGTAGCAGTAACCAGCTGGGGGTTCTTGATCTCATTCCCACTCAAGCCTTCAAATCCCCATCTGTGCTTTGTAATATTAATATGAAATCCCATGCCCACTTGCCATTCAAAACCTTCAGCAAGCTCCCTCGTCGCCTTACTTATGCTAGACCACACAAAAGAAGGTTTATCCATTCTCTTATGGTTAAAGATGTCTCTATCAGGGAAATATTTGACTGATAAAACCTGATAACAGAGGGTGTCTTTGTTGTGGATCAATCTCCAAACCTACCTGCCAAGTAGAGCCACATTGAAAAGGTGAAGGTCCTTTATGCCCAAGCCACCCATTCTTTTAGGTGTAGACACATCATCCTATCGGAGCAGAGCTCACCCTTTATGTCTCTTCTTGCTCTCCCACTAATAATTTCGAATTTTAGCCTCCATATTTTCCAATATACCCCTAGGAAGCATAAAGACAGAAAGCATATAAGTTGGAAGTGATTGCAAAACCGATTTTATGAATACTTTTTTACCACCCCCAAACAACAAACGTTTTGACCATCCTTTAATCTTGTTAGTGAACCTGTCAACCATGTATTTGAAAATATTTGTTTTATTCTTCCCTACCAATAAGGGGAGGCCCAGATAATTATCCAAATAGTCAATAGTTCTCATACCAAGAATGCTACTTAAAAGCTGTCTTTGTGAGATAGGGGTGTTAGGGCTGAAAAATATGGTAGACTTTAAGAAATTAACTTTCTGGCTAGACATAAGCTCAAATTTTATAAGGATATCATTGGCTTTTTCAACATCCTCAATTTTATTGCGGATGAACAAAAGAGCGTTGTTGGTAAAAAACAAATGGTTTATACGTGGGGAATTATAACATACTCTAATGCCACGCATAAAACCATTGGTTTGAGCCTTAACTAACAATCTCGACAGGGCATCCATACAAAATAAAAATAAGTAAGGGGATAAAGGGTCTCCCTATCTTAAGCCTTTGGAAGGGATGATAACCTCAGTGAGCTAGGAGTTGCACTTGACCATATATGTCACCGTTCGAACACACTCCATGATTTTTTGAACCCATCTCCTTTCGAATCCCATTTTTAGGAGAATCCATTCAAGAAAATTCCACTCAACACGGTCGTAAGCCTTACTCATATCGAGTTTGGCCACAAACCCCTTATTCGGACCATTCTTGGAACTCAGAAGGTAGTGTATAAGTTCATGAGTAATTAAGACATTATCATGAATCATTCTGCCCGGGATAAAAGCACTCTGATTTTGGGATAGACAACTGTTAAGACATGTCTTTAATCTATTAGCCCAAACTTTTGCAATGATTTTATATAAGACCCGATAGAGGCTAATAGGGCAGAATTGAGTCATATCCTTGGGCTCCTCCACTTTCAAGATGAGAATAATCACAGTGTCATTTATATCAGCAAGCCTCTTATTAACATTTAAAATATCATCACAAGTCTTAATAACATCCTTACCAATCACATCCCAATGATTCTTATAAAACATACCAAAGAGACCATCAATTCCAGGCGCTTTACGGGGGTTAATTTGGTTCAGAGCCTCACTAATCTCCTTTTTACTAACCTTGATGGCCAATAACTCATTAATTTTCGTGCTTATGCATGTGAGAATAGCATCATCCATAGCGTCAAAGTTGTTGTGGCCCTCATCGGTAAATAGGCTGTCAAAATAACCATGCACAATATTACAAACACGATTTTCGTTTGTGACCCACTTGTCATTATCATTAGTAAGCCCCCTATCTTATTTTTCTTTTTCCTATAAGTGGCTTTAACGTAAAAAAATCTAGTATTTCTATCACCATCCCGAATCCAATTAACCCTTGATCTTTAAGCCTAGTATTGTTCCTCCGCAACATGAAGCTTCCCCAACTCAGCTAGCAAGCTTCGCAACTTATCGACAGTTATCTTACTATTTTGATCATCCATAATACCATTGATTTCTTTTTTAAGAAATTTCATTCGACCTTTGCTGTCCCTGTATCGCTTATGTTACCATCTGCCCAGCATCGTCTTAGTAGTCTCCATGCTGTCAAGAATATTCCCTCTTCCCATGTTTCAGGCTTCTTTAATGATCTCTTTTGATTTGGGCTCCATCCCCCAACACTCTTCATATTTAAAGCAAAGTCTATGATCATAGCTACCCTCTTACGGGTTTCTACCCACTGTGTCTAGGATCACAGCATCATGGTCAGACGTCGACTGAAGCACCACCTCAGTTTCTAGAAAAGGAACCTCACAAAGCCACGCTGTCGAAACGAAAAAGAGATCGAATTTTTCACAAACAAGCCCGTTCCCCCTCCTATTATTAGTCCAAGTAAACCAACCCTTATCGGGTTTAATGTCTACCACAGCCATATCCTCCATCACTTTCCTGAAGTCTTCCATGGCTACTCTAGATTTCCTTCTCCCACCACTTTTTTCCGAGTCATCAAGAACCTCGTTGAAATCTCCACCCAAAATCCAATTCTCATGGCCATTCTGTCTGAGCCTCCTAATGAGATCCCACATGTCCTGCCTTTGGTTTTGCTTCAGATGACCATATATGCCAGTAAAACGAACATTGTCCACTTCATCTTTTTTTTATACTCACATCTATATGATTCAATGAGTAGCTTTGCACCCTAATATCCATACTGTTCGACCACAAGATAGCCAGCCCCCCTTTGCGTCCAATTGCATCTACCGTGAAACAACCTACCGTATTTCTCTTTTTCTGTACCCTGTCAAATTCACCAGCACAAAGTTTAGTTTTAGATAAAAAAATAACGTCAGGATAATGCGCAACGAGAAGTTGCTTGAGCTCGAAAACTGTCACCGGATTCCCAAGGCCGCGACAGTTCCAGTAAAGAATTTTCATGGCTCTCGGCGGGGCTGCTCGCCAGCCACCGCCTTGAAGGGTGACAAGCCCTACGAAAGTCTCCTTCGAACTGTTCTAATAGGTGTTCCGTCTCCCCCTTCCAAAATACTTTTGCCCTTCTTCCTCTTCCTGTTACGATTTTCCTTGTCTTTAAGACACAGAAGCATCTTTTTATTTGACAAAGAGTATGATACCGATTCTTCATCCGATGATCTTGTTAACTCTCTTGTCGTGTTCTTTCTCATTTGTCCCTTATCACTTTCATGTGTGACATTTCGTCCACCCTCTTGCATCATTTCCATATCGTTCATTATTTCTATGCCATTCCTCCATTGGCCACCCCCATAGCCGTGGTAGTTAACTTGACCCTCAACCAGTTCCCAAATTGATATTCCTTTGGATTCATATCTTTATTAAACTTTCCACATTTTACAATACTATGCCCTACTAACCCACATACATAGCAAAACACCGGTAACCTCTCATATTTTAGAAAGCACATCAATTCCTTCCCTTGTGTATTTACTATCTTCACCACTCTTCTTAGGGGTTTTGAGATATCCACCAACACCTTTATCCTCATGAATTCCACCCAACCACCTGCTCTATCCCTCCAGTCGATAGTTATTATCTTTCCGACTGCCCCCAACATCCATAGCTAATTTCCTGTCCATTTTCTCCCATGAGATGTTATAAATCCTTAGCCAAAATGGGATGTTGTTGAAGTTATATTCGCACAGATCCTTATTCTCTACAAATGGGACCATAGAAAATAAGTTTTGGTCAAACAACCAGGGAGCCATATTAAGAATCCTATCTCTATCCTCCAGATTATTAAATTTCACGAGAAACATTCCATCAGAGGGTTTGACAAAATTAACATTTTCTTTTGTGTACCACAGAGAACAAAACACTCTGTACATTGCTTCTTTGTTCACCCTCTCTTTAGTCATCAGTCTTCCCACCACCCACGCATTGTTACCTTGGCCAGGCTCTGTGGAAATATTTTGGCACATAACTGTCTTTGATTCTTCTTCGGAGAAACACAAATTTTCCAATAGCTCTCTTATTTCTTCTGCCATAATAAGACCCCCTAAGAGCCACCTTTTTCTTGAAATCCAAAAAAGATGTCACGAACCAAAATTTTCCAAAAAAAATTCACATACAGACATGTTCCCAGCTTCTAAGGAACCTGATGATAATTTCCTCAAACACATCGTATCAAGAAAGAAGCAGATATTAAGAAAACAGAGAGAAAAAAAACACGTGATATAACCCCCACTTCTATACATGCAAAAAAAGACAAAAATACCCTTAAAACTCTATCACCTATGGTTGAAACACACAGGCTGGGAAGAGGAAGAAAAACACCACTATCCTATACTAGGCAGCAAGCAAAAAAGAAACACTAGAAAACCACCGAGGCCCAGCTCTTTCTCCTTCTTAAAAAACAGATAAAAATGAAGAAAACTGAGAGAACAAGATTAAACAAGATTAATAGAAAAGTTCCAAAGTTAAAGAAGAAAAAAGAAATACCAATCGTCAAGAAAAGCCAAGAAAATAGGAGAAATCCTATGGGATCTAGATGTTCCCACTATGATAAGCAGATAAGCATGAAAGTCAAAGAAGACTAATAAGAAAAGAAAACACCTAATCAGTTGATGTTAGAATTGTCACCAAAGCAAGAAGATTAAAGCAGGGCGTAAACCCCCAAAACGGGGAAAAAATTAAAGACCAAGATACCACGTTAATGTAATCAAACTTAAAGAAACCCCAGTCGAGACAAGCCGGTCTTTTAAGAAAATGAAAAACACCTCAAACAACCTCCACCACTTCAATCGTCGAGGCAAAAAGAAGACAAAACACCCTCAAACCATGCAATCGAAAATCGAGCACGGACCAGAAAGGAAAAAAACAAGAAACAAATGCTTCGGAATCTTGGAGGAAAAAACGCCAAATGCTGCTTGCTCGCGGCTACCAGGAGACATTTTTTTTTGACGAATTATAAAGGGATTTTAATATAATGAAAAAGGGAAGGACCAAAGGGGAAAATTCCCCTTTGGAACCTTTAGTGCCTTAGGTGATGGAAATTGTGGCTTAAAATTTGCTTAAAAATTCCTTTAATTAAAAGAAATGAAATAGAAATGTGGTTCATAAATTTTTGTGAATAAAATAAATTATAGTAATGATGAAAATAGGTATGGGTTAGGAGAAAGAGAAAACAAAAGAAAGAAATATCTCCTTCATCCCTTTTGTTTCAATTTCGACAGTAAGGGGGGAGAAAGAAATTGAGAGAAAGCTTTGAGTTTTGGATAGGTTCAAGCTCCAAATTGGTAAGGTTAATCAAGTCATTTTCTTGTAATTTTTATGTTTTTGGAATCTTGATATCTCACTCTTTTCGACCCATGTCATATATTTCATTATTGTTAAGAAAATTAAATTCTACCATTGTTAGGTAAATAGAGTTTTAATGATAAATTGGTCTATTTTGGAGCTAGAAGTGAAATAGAAATAGATGGTGAGATAAATTGCTAACTTTAATAGTATTAGGGTCAAATTTGAAAGTTTGATAAATTGATGTAAAAATGAGAAAATAGAGAGTTAAATTTAGTAAAATAATATGAATGTGTTTTAATAAAATATATTGTGTATTTAATTCCATAGCTAATGTCGATCCGGATTCCTCGAAAAGGAAGGACAAAGACAAAATCATAGACGAGTAGCTCAGAAATTACGGTTGGTGTTTCTATAACTTTAACTAGTTTATTAAATTGTCAAATTCTAATTAATTGCTCAAAGTAGAAATTAAGGTATGAAAATAATGTATGAAATTCTCTACTCAATTAGGTTGCTTTGAATAAATTGATAGTATGAGAATTTAAATTGTATATTCTCCATATATAAATGTATGATGTGAAAATTTAATATTAGTAAATTTATGCTTATTATTATTAGATTGCATTTCAAATGCATTTTTGTTGTGAATAAAAATTAAATGTGGAAATGTAGTTTGATATTAAATGGAAATGATTACCCTATTAACTGTTCGGACTGAGTCGAATATAGATAGCATGCCATAGGATAGGAAGAGTTTAGGGTTACTTTGACTACGAGTCGATGAGGCGCTGGGTGCCAATTTACTTCGGTTTAACTGATGAGACACTGAGTGTCAACTTTATTTTAGCGCAGGGCGCGATTTATTACTTCGGATTTATTCGATGAGGCATAGGATACCAAACCGGTGTGTTGGGTGGATCCGTGTATCCGTCAGAGTCCAAGTCGTGTTAATAGGAAACTATAAATGATGTATATTATGATTATATGGAATGAAAATGTTATGAATGTTGTATTGAAAATCAATGAAATGAAAAATGATTATGCATGAATATAATATGCATAATAGACATGAGAAATTCATTGATAAATCAAGAAATGGTATATAAGATATATGCATTGGTATTATGTATAAAATAAATAAAAGCGAAAATACGTAATAATTGAGTATTGAGACCAAAGAAAAGGTAATGGTGCATGTAATTAAATAATATGCATGAATGAAATCTATATTGAAAAATAAATATGATCAAGGGTATTATGATACTTATATAGTATGTGTGGTTAGTATATTGATTCATGAGTAAGATGGTAGATTTAACATGAGTTTTATTAGCTTAAATTCTATATAATGTATATGTATTGTTTAATGATTGTTATAGAAATGAAAATATTATGAAATGCATAATAAGGATCATAATGAGATGTGAACATGCATAAAGATCCCATGACATATGAATATAAATAAATAAATAAGTAAATAAATAAATATGTGTGTATGAATTGATGAAATGCATAATGTAACTAAAATGTTTAAGTATATGGTATCATTAGTTGATGTCGATATAACATGAACAATAATTGAATAAATTCTTTAAATGTATTTATGTTTGTTTGTTTTTTTTATAGTTGAATATAGCATGTGTAGGTTAGGTGCATTTTATATATATGCAAACAACATCTGAGGACAAATCCCGTACTCAAGTAATTGTGAGTTTGATTTAATTTGGGTCAGCATGTACCTTGGTAGGGTTGAGTTTTAGGGCTTTTTGTATTTTGTAAAATTTAGGTGGAATGTATGTCTTTAGTATCTTTGAGAAATTGAAAGTTGATGTTTTGATGTGGCTTGTTAATCTGCTAATGCAATTGTCATGAAACTGTGGACTTGTTTCAGTAGTTTTACCCTTGTACCGGTAGAACTCTGATGGTTGATTGTGGTTTCGATAAAACCCATCAGAGTATCGGTAGAAGTGCAAGGGAAAAAGTATTTAGCTATTGACTTGTGTTGTGTCGGTAGAAGTCCCGTTACAATCGGTAATAACACTATAGGTTCGATAGTTTGTCTCGGAGTATCGGTAGAAATTCTAGATTACATTTACTTTGCTCTCTGGAGTTTCTAGTTCCGATAGATGGATATGATGTATCAGTAGAATATAGGGTTGTTTCGCTAGAACCCAAGCAAGTATCGATAGAATTCTGTAGCATTTTTCTAAGTCTTTTCTGCCTATTGTACTACCGATACCTACCCATGCAAGTTTCGATAGAAGCCTTTTAATTATAAAAAATGTTTTAAATGAAGTAAATCAACTTGTTTTAATAGATTTGATTTATTAACGTCTTTCAAATAAAATATAACCCCGTAATCAATACAAAAATATATTTTTAATTAATTTCTTTTTAAATCAGAGTAGTTGTGACATCTCCTTGCTCGGGTTCGACGATCGGACCGGGTAAAGGGTGTTATAGTTTGACATGTTAGAAAGTCAAGGTTGAGCATTAGTGTCCTTTTGGGTTACTTCAACCGATTGAGATACCGTAGTGAAAATAGGAACGTGTTTCTATGGATTTTGTGAGTGGTCTTCCCTTAACACTGTCTAAGAAGGATTTAGTTTGGGTGATTGTGGATCGACTCACTAAGATCGCACATTTTATTCCAGTTAGGGTTGACTATCCTTTGAGCAAGTTAGCTCGACTCTTCATTTCTGAGATAGTTCGCCTTCATGGGGTGCCTTTGTCTATCATTTATGATCGAGATCCGAGGTTTACTTCGAGATTTTAGGAATCTTTGCACTGTGCTTTAGGTACTCGGTTAAACTTTAGAACTGCTTACCATCCGCAAACTGATGGTCAATCCGAGCATGTGATTCAGGTTTTGGAAGACCTATTAAGGGATTACGTGATTAAGTATCAAGGTAGTTAGGAGGACTTTTTACCACTGGCAGAGTTCGCTTACAGTAACAGTTATCAAGCCAGTATTAAGATAGCTCCTTACGAGGCTTTGTATGGGCGCAAGTGTCGCACTCTTATTAGTTGAACAGAGTTGATTGAGCATCGGTTGTTGGGACCAGATATTATTCAGGAGTCTGAGGAGACTGTTAGATTGATTCGTGAGAGGCTTAAGGCTACTTCTGACAGGCAGAAGTCTTATGCCGATCTGAAGCATCGGGATATTGAGTTTATTATGGGTGATGAGATTTTCTTAAAAGTGTCTCCATGGAAGAAAGTGCTTAGATTTGGACGGAAAGGTAAGTTCAGTCCTCGTTTTATCGGTCCTTATCGGGTACTTCATCGAGTGAGACCAGTTACCTATCAGCTTGAGCGAATTCATGATGTATTTCATGTCTCTATGTTGAGGCGTTATCAGTTGGACCATCTCATATTGTGCCTATTGAGGAGATTGAGGTTCGTCCTGACTTGAGTTTTGAGGAAGAATCGATGAAAATTATTGCTCAGGATGAGAAGGTTCTTAGGAGGAAGACCATTAAGATGGTTAAAGTCTTGTGGCGTAACCATGGTTATGAGGAGGCTACTTGGGACCCTAAAGCCGTCATCAAGGCCCAGTACCTATATCTTTTTGGTCCAAATAAATTTTGAGGACAAAATTTCTTTAAGGAAGGGAGAATTGTAACACCTCAATTTTGATTAAAAGGATTAAATTGGAATTTTGGTGAAAATTAGGGACTAAAATTTGATCTTTAGTGAATTTTGAGGTTTAAATTGAAAGTTTGATAAAGTTTAAGGATTAAATCGGGCATTAACTAAAGTTTTATGGTCAAATTGTGATTTTTAGGACTTATTTGTAAAATGGGATAAGTTTGGGGTTATTTTAAAAACCCTAATGTTCTTTGAGCCCTTCCGTGTAAATGACCCATTTTTATGGGTATTTAAACCTTCTTTTCTAATTTTCAATACCCTCTAGCCTCCTACTTTTATTTTCTTACTTTTTTCTCTCTAAAAAAAACTCTCTCATCTCTCCCCTCTCCTTTTTTTCGTTCAAGCTCTGACGAGGGCCTTGTTGTTAGTCGTGAGTTACATTGCCATCATCACTTCATTCCTCGTCATCTCACATTTCTAACCATACCCTCTAACCCCCCATTACCGTTGTTGGTCGTGAGTAGCGAAAGGGAAATCGATTTGAATCTTTTTTTGCGCCACCGTGAATCTTTTCATCTTGGGTGTTGGTAAGTGCTACATTGCGTTGGGGCCTTGTGTTGGTCCTTTTTGTTGGGTTGTTTCGAGGAGTTCACGCCGTTCAGGCGAGGTGCTGCCATCGACGCCGTCAATGAGGGTTATAAAACCCTAATCTTCTGTGTTACTAAAAGTTCAAGAATTGGGCCAACCTTAGCAACCTAATTTTCATTTGTTTTAACCCAATCCTTATTACCCAACAAACCCAAATCAAACCTAAACTAAACCCCAAGCCAATTACCCAAGTATGTGTATAAGCCCAAAACTATAAAGACTCAATAAACCCTTTCGACCGAATACCCAAAACCCAAAACCCAAATCCTTTTGAACCAACACCCAAACCAAACGACTCGACCCGTTGATCGACCCGACTCATTGACCATTGACCGTTGACTTTTGGGTTGACCGTTAACTTTTTCTGAAAAACCCTACCCTACCATTTTTCGATGTCCTGAGTTCGTTTTCGTTGTCCGTTTTGTCAAATTCAAACCCGAAAGCCTCATTTTGTCTGTTTTATCTTTAATTTTGTACTTAGAGTTATTCAGAGATTTAATTTGGGAAATCTAATGTGAGGTATTTGTGTTTAGGTTATCACGACTCCGAGGCTAATAATTAACCTCCTCCTCCACCTATGCAACCTACTCCTGCACTAGTTCTGAGAGTTACACGTGAGTTATTTAGTTAGTTTTGTGTTTAATTGGTAGCTTAAGAATTGTATTAATATTTAGTTGTGTTTGTAGGATTGAATCTTGTTAGACTGGGTACTCGACAAGTGCGTGGTGGACGACCTCCTCGTCGTTAGTATTTCTGCTTCCTAGAGGTGTATTTCTAATTGAACATAACCTATTGTTTGAGGTGTTGTGTCATATGTGATTGCATGTTGTATTGTGGTATATTGTCAATGTGATGATTATGTTGTGATGTGAAAATGGTATGATTGAGGTGGAGTTGTGTAATGTATGTTGATAATGTCATACATATATAAAGAGCATGTGGCTTATTAAGTTATTGTGATTATTCTATATATATATATATATATATATATATATATATGAGAAATACTATGAGATTGAGACTGAGACTGAATTGAGATAATTATGTAATCATACCACTGTGTGTTCATGGGGTGGGATTGTATGGTGGAAGACATGGCTATCATTCCTTTAAACGGTTTATACTAAAACCACACTGCGATTGGTGATGATTGGTTGGGAAAGGGTTCTGGGGAACCTTTTCATTGTGTTGGTGTGTTGGAGTATGGGTGCATTGCATTATGCATGTGAGTGTAACATGATTTTTGGTTACTTTTTGAGTTATGAATTGTTGTGATATTATATACTAGGTTGTATGTACTTTAGAGACACACTAGGCTTTATAGCTCATTTCCTTACAGTTTCCTTTACAGATACTCGAGATATAGGTGACTTGGCACCCGGAGGCATAATTATAGACTTATTTTTATTTTATCTTCTATTTTGTTTTATTTTTGGGATTTTAACATACTTGGATTATTATTATTTTATTGGGTTGTAAGTTTATTTTTAATTTTGGAGATTTTGGTATTTATTTTGGAAGATTAATTATTTTATTTTAATTATAGAGTATATATATATATATATATATGAATGTATGTAAATGATTGTGGACTATCGGACTGCGTGTGGGTATAATTATATAAATGACCTTCTAGATCCGATCATATCTCTTGGGTCAGGGAAAGGGGGTTACACGTTTGGAGCGGAGGCAACTTGGTCATATGAGGGAAAAAGGTATGACCGTTTCGTTGAAAAGAGGTTCTCTTTTGGATGCAGGTTTTGAAAAGTTAAAACATTGTGTTTGTGAAAATCAGACCCGAGTTAGTTTTGATTTGGCAGTGCACAAGTCAAAGGCTAAAAGTCTTCCAGCTTCTAAGCATAGATTCAACTCAGTTAATTCCCTGTATAGTTCAAGATAGGCTTCTGGTAGGCTTTGACAAAGATGGCGTTATGGAAATACGAGTCAAGGTGGAGATTTTGTTGAGTATGACTCATATTTCCGTCAAATTTGAGAAATAATATTCCAGTTAAACTCTATTTATTTGTTCCAGTCAAACTTTGTTTAGTTTAGATTATTTTATTATTATTTGACCTAAAAATTTAGCCTAAAAATAGACTCTGTTACAACCTTAGAAAATATACCCATTAGACATTAGAACTCATAACACTTTTGGAAAATTTTGTGTTTATATTTTGAGGGTTCTTTGTTTCGAGGTTTAGTTTTTATCTCCATTTTTTGTACTCTTCATTCTTTTGCCATTATAGTAAAATTATCATTGCTTGTGATTTTTTTATCCTCTTTGGAGAGATTTTTCCACGTTAAATTTGTGTGTTTAATTTCTCAATTTCTTCCGCTATTTTTACTTGTTCGTTGCTTAATTGGGTTGATCCCTAACAAAGATAATGCGTTTCAACACACTCGAACTCATGTCCTCTTACATTGACAATAATATCCATGCTAATCAAACTAAAACTCAATCAACTTTGTTGAACACTTTTTAATTCACTCATTGAAATAAATTAATTATGAGAGTGCCAATCCATTCCATTCATTTGGCTGACCTCAATGTCTAACAAACTCATTAGGAATTAAGAAAATGTTTAGATGCAAGGGCTTGTTTTTATCCTAACCACAACTTATCTCACAACAATCCTTCTTTCTTTGTCATAATAGTTATCAATGAGTAAAATTCTAAAAACAATTTATAATAATTTTTATAACAATCAATTTTAAAATAAAAAAAGCAAATTTCTTTCTTTGGTTAATATTTATCCTAAGCATTTTGGTTAGTTTTTATTACATTTTATAGTTTTTTAGATTATTTATATTTTATTTAAATTTACTTATTTTTATCATTTTTAGATTCACTTGCTTATTTTTCTTTCTCTATTGATGGCCATAGATGAAGAATGGAAAATTTGGAGCAAAGAGCCAAAAGTAGTAAACAAAAATCTCACTCTACCAAATTTACATGCTCTTGAAATTAAAAATTTTGGTAGCAAATAGTTCGCTCCACTGCAACTTTTGCATACAGTGGAGCGGGGCGATTGAAAAACTAAAAAATAAGGGTGATTAGATTTAAGAGAAAAAAAAAAGGAAAAGAGGGAGAAAATAACTTGGAGGATAAAGAACAACACTCTCACACTAAGGAAACTTTGAACTTTCTAAGACAAAGAAAAAGAGATCTAGAGCGCTCGACATGAATTCTATAACTACTTTCTCTCTAGATTGTTTCTTTTTTACTTTTTATTGATGCAAATTTGTTTTGAATATTTTTTTCTGTAATTTTTTCAACTCAATATGAACTAAATTCTATTTTCTTGGAATAATAACGGATCATATTTCTTAGTTAATTAAATTATTTTCTCTTCTATTATTTCAATCATTATTATTTAATTATTCATTCTAAGGCTTATTTAATCAGTTTGCGGTACCACCAAATTGTATTAGTTTGATAATCTTTATTTGTCTTGAAAGAGAAAATTAAGGTTGAGATCTAGACTGAATAGATCAGGACTAACTTTAGTAGTGTTGACAAACAAGTTAATTTCCCACTAGGATAGGAATACAATTGATGTCCTAATCAACACAATAGGTTTTTTCTTAGTGACTTCACCTGACTTTTCTTGCATAGGAATATAACTAGTGGGGAATGGAGATTAACTTGGCTAAATAATGGTAGGGTCTAGTTAATGTCTTTGAATCTTGAGTTAGTAATTACATAGATTGAATAATTGAATGAGAGATATTCGATTAACTGAATTAGGTAAAGTTAGAGTTCCAATTCTTTAAAATTGATTGAGAATTTTAGAAATTTTCATTGTTTTAGTTTGATAAAATATTCATAATTTGCTCAATTTATTTTTAATAGTAATTGTGTAACAGCCGGATTTTCAATTATGTCGAAAAAGATGGTTTGGGAACTCCATTTCCATAAACCGAGTCCGTAAATATTAAATAATAATATTTAAGGAGTTGGTATAAAAGTATATTAAATTTTAGTCCATCAATTTTGTTTATTGATTGTTTAATTTAGGTACAATGACTAAATTGTAAAAGTCTTACCGCTATTTAATTGGTCAAAGACTTCAGGTGTAACGTCCCAAACCCGACCTTTAAGGAGGGCCCAGAAATGGTGCATCACTAACTTAAAATTGCTATCCTTTAAAATCATATTTGACGGAATTCAATTAAAACAACAATTTAAATTAATATAGAAGATAAACAACTTGTCATTCAAATCTAAGCGATATGGTACTTTTTAACAAATAAACTTCGCTGAAATTCCATAGAAAATATAGTTTAGTAAATACAAGTTTAAATACAAAATATCATTCTTTAAAATATACATGCCTTGACAACATACTTTAGTACAAAACACTAAAAGAAATCTCACAATAGTGATTGTCCTCTAGCGTAGTCTTCAAAGATTCTCTTACTTCGCTAGCAACCTTGAGAAGGAAATGTAACTAAGTAAGTTCAAAGAACTTAATGTGTTTCAGAAGCAGTAATTACAACAAATTTACATGTTTCAAACCAAACCTTTCCGACAGAACACGATTACACAGTTCGCCAGTTACCAAACACAGATAACTATACGTCGGACATTATTTCTTTGGTATGTACCCTACGCCCTTGCAACCATACAACGTGCAAACAACCTTCTTCGTGATAGCCACTCCCAAGTTTATATACACAGTTCTCTAGTTACCAAACACAAACAACTATACGTCGGACACTCTTGCCCTATCAGAAGCTACATGATCGTTTTCATGTATCGCTATCTACCAGTTCAATACTCATTTCATTAAAGGCAACACCATAAATTCATTTTCCATTCTCATTCCATGTTGTTAATTTCATTCTCAATCAATGTTCACATGTTGGTATTTAATTATACGTGTTATCTAGTCTTTAAACCATCTAACATAATTTTACCAATCTAGTAATCATTTTTCTATTTTAAAAATATTATTTATTTGTTTATTTAAATAAATTTAATTAATATTCTAATTAAATTATTTCTTCAACTCAATTTTAATTTCATTAAAATTATGACGACTTTACGATAATAAAATTTATAAGTAAATAAGAATAATTAGCATATTCGCTAAAAACTACAATAATTAATTAATTTAATTTACCCTCCAACTTTAATTACTTACTAAATTAAAATATATTCAATTCAAATGTAAAATTTAAAAATATTATATTTACATTGTTGTGCAATTTAATTTTTTTAAATAAATTTTAATTATAACATAAATTTTTTTTTTTTTTTTACAATGGAGGGCAAAACCCTAATAATAACACGACTGATATGACTCAAATTCAGACCACACCTAAGATAATAAACACTTAACCATCAAGTCAACACAAGAATTTAATAAATATTTTATTTTTAGAACTAGTTAGAATTGTTTAATATAGCCAATTGCGTTAATGCAAAAGTGAGGAATAATCATAACATTTAAGTGTTTATGCTTAAGATATTTAGAATTTAATTCTTCTTTTATTTTTAAGGATTTAATTCTTTTATTTTTTGGATTTATAAATTTATTTTTAAATTACATATAATCACTCAACATTTTAATTGAAAAGTTAATGATAGTAATTATTTGAACTAATTAATTACATTATAAAAATATTAAACTAATAAATAACATTACAAATATAAAAACTAAATTATATTAAAAATTAAAGGATAAGTATTAAATTTCAAATTTAACCATATTAAAAAAATCAAAACAAAAAAATTAACCACTTTTATAAAATTATAAAATGTAAAAAAAAAGAAGAAGAAGCATAGTTGGTGTGTACAATGTGTCAACATGAAGATCTTTTGGGTCTTACTTTAATATATAGGTATATATAAAAATGAATCTTAAAACACTTTGAGAGAATAATATCATGGATAACATGGGTTCAAATTATATTTGATCATGAATCGAGTCATTCTCTCAAGTTTAAAAATATACTTGAAAATTGAGAAAGTTTGGTAAAAAATATAAATCCCAAAAAATAAGCTTTAACAAAACAATAAAACTCGTTTTCTAAACAAATCAAGTCTCGAATAAGATTTTTTGGCTCAAACCCGACCTAAATTTGCCTAAAATCTTTTCACTGCTTTTTACTACTGTTTTGCTACCAACTCTAATTATTTTATTAATTTTGCTATTATTTTAAAAGCACTTGCTTGTTAAATTACAACTATCTTATTATTATTTGAGTATAAATTTTTTTAATATATTTTCAATTTATTGAGAAACATTTATTTTAACGTTTGTAATGTATTTAATGTATTACATTTTTTAAATTTATTTTTATATAAAAAAATTAATACGAAGGGGTTGAGCTAAGCTCGAGTTTAATATTTTTATTTGGGTCAGACTTAAGTAAAATTTTAAGCTAATTTTTCGAGCCTAACCTGGATCTAAAATTTTGCATTAACCCAATCTATGATCAAGTCTAATTCAAACACTATTATCTTCATACTCTTTTCAAATATCATATTCATAAAAATAAAATATGACGAGGCATCAATATTCAACAATACTAATCATTTAATCAAATTGCTTAAAATTAAAGCATAATGCAAGAAACTGGTTATTTCTTAATAGGTATGTGCATTTGGTTTACACAAGAGTGGAAGATTAAACATGAAAAACAGAATGAGGTATGCATGCATGTTAACATGAAATATTTGTCATCATCACTTACAGACCATGGCAATAAGTAAAACACGAAACAACCTGATGCTATCGTGTGAGACTATGCATGATGGCTTCCGCTGCTTCAAGAAAAGGTAAGAGTGATAGAGATACGCGCAGCAAGAATCTGGCACTTGGTTTTATCTTTGCTGGACTTGAATCTTCCACTGATCATAATATTGAGCAACCACCAGATTTTTTCTTCTTATTTTTCTTAGGAGGCTGGAGCACTACCTTAATGGCTGCATCAAACACTGCCTTCACATTCTGCAGTAACAAGATTCCATCACATATAAATGGATTCATCACAATTTTTAGTATAAAAACCATGAAGAACATGAGAAGAACATTGAACCTGCTGTGATTTTGCACTACACTCGACATAGGAAGAAGAGTCGATCTGTTTCTTTAACTCCTCTCCCTTTCATAAACAAGTTATGTGAGATCAAATAATATTTCAAACAAGTGGAACATATTCTCATTGAAATATTATATACATATATGTACCTGAGCTGTAGAAATCGGCAGTGCACTAGGATGATCTGCTAAGAATTGCGGATCATCCCGGAGATCTACAAGAGCAAATAGTAGATGAGATGAGAACCTTTCATGAAATAGAAACTCTTTCACTTAGAGAATCAAACCTTTTGCAGTTCACAAAAACAATGCAAGGATACCTTTAACAGAGAGTAAGAATCATACCAAGCTTAGTTCCGACCAGAACTATCGGAACACCAGGTGCATAATGGTTCAATTCAGGAATCCACTGATATGAAAAGCAAGATAGCATTGAGACGGCATTACAGAGACATTTCATAGTGCACAAAATTATTATCTAGAGACCGAAGAGATTCAAAGTTGAAACCTTCTTGGTAACATTTTCGTAACTGGCCTTGCTGATGAGAGAAAATGCAAGAATAAACACATCAGCCCCACGATAGCTCAGAGGTCTTAATCTATTGTAATCTTCCTGACCTGTTTCAAGGCAATAATTTCAAACCAAAGCACGAAAGAAGCCAAACATACTAATAAAAAGGAACTGTAGAAGCTGCTTCCAAAATACCAGCAGTATCCCATAAACCTAAGTTGACAGTGCTACCATCCACCACAACATTTGCGCTGAAATTGTCGAAAACTGTCGGGACATAGTCCTGTTACCATAGCAATTATCAAAACAATCAAATATATCAATAAAGAAAATCAGTAAAACCTAAGCCCCAATCTTTGATTTTAATTTTGAGGGGAATTAACTTCAATTAACAGCGAAAAGATCTCGTTGCACATGATTTGCCTACAATGTAACCGCATTGGGCCAAATATGATAGAACAAATCTCACAGAACATCAACAATTTTAAACAACTATTCTTTCGTATCAATGGAACATAAATGTTCAGCTTGTATTATGGAATTCTTTATCTATCAGGGAAGCAAACGGGAATTTTTTTTTAAATGCAAACAAAAAAAGGGTCAAAGCGAGATGCAACAAAGATCCGAAAATTCAGGAAAGAAGAGAGCGTAAAAGGCTGACCGTAGGGAAAGTATTGCTGGTGTAAGAAATGAGCAGGCAGGTCTTGCCGACGGCGCCATCGCCGACGGTGACACACTTTATGAATCTGGAGGCGCTCATTTTCCTTGGCCGCCGTAGGAATTAAAAGTAAATGACAATGCCTAGTCGCCTAAAGAATGCACTTTGTCCTTTGTTTTTAGGGTCACCAAATCTTTAACTTCTTTATTATCTTCCAAGAAACTGGGGGGCTCTGAGCTCCCCTTTCTCAGATTTGCTTCAGGCTATGGTGGTTGTTGTTAAAACAAAGAATAAGATGAACATGGTTTCTGTTAATGAACAAGTTGATTGGAGAGTCGAAGCATAGTGGAAACAGAGGAAATGGGGAAATTTTTACAAAATGAGAGGAGATAGAAGAGAAACATAGGCATGACAGTTGTTCGGATTAGTTTTTTTTTTTTTTTTTTTGAATTATTCCTTTCTATTTGAAATTTGAATTTCTCTTTATAACATCAGCAAAAAGGAAAAAAAAAAGTTATTTAAAATTATTTAAAATTTGCAGTGCTTGGAATGCATTTGAATAAATAATTGTTTAGGTGCAAATAAAAAAATTTATAGAACATTATAAATAAATTTATAATTTTGTAAAACATTATTAAATTTAATAAAAATGTTAAATAAAATTAAAAATAAAGATTATTAAAAATCCTTTAGAAAATCAATTTCAAGACAACCATATTTTATATCTATTCTAGATTATTATTATTTCTATAAATCAACATAAAGTTTTAAAATTTATTTTTAATTTAATAACTTTTAAATTATTGATTCTTGAGGTTATTTGATTAATTTTTTATACATAAGACTCTATTTTAAATTTAATAGTGTTGAGTATCATTTTCTCTCTATCCCTCTCTTGGAGTCTATTCTTCATATTTATAAGTTGTGGTTTCTTGATATGACGTACTAGGGATAATTAAGTGCCATGCATGATGACACATTACCCCTTAGGGGTGACACATATTCCTAATGATACTCCTCGGGAAACTGAGTTAGTGAGTTGAACGTAGGCGAGTTGGGAAAAGGCGAGCTAGGTTGATGAGCTAGACGATAGCGAGCTAGGAATGATAACCTAAAGGAGCTAAAAAGTGAGCAAGGTTAGGCAAGCGAGGTGGGAGAAGGTAAACTAGGTTGACAAGCTGAATAGTGGCGAGTTGGGACGAAAACCTAGGGGAGTTATAAAGCGAAGAAGGTTGAGTTGGATATGGTTGGATCATGAGAGTAGGTTGGACCTCCAATCGGGTTGTGGTGTGCTCTATAATAATTTGACCCTCGCCTTGTCGAAGAAAAGTTATAAAGTGACTGTTCTGAGACAAGTATTCACGAGTGAAGCATGTGATTGAGGTTTACTATGTAAGTTTTGGTATAAACTTATCGCGTACATTTTGTTATATGATAGTAGGGTCTAGTTATAAAGAATGATTGGGGCTTGTTTTTTAGGAAACAAACTGTCTAAACATTTTGCTTCTTTAAAATAACCTCTGCTTAACCCTAAGTAACCATTGTATATTTTACAATTTTCTTGAGATTTTTCTAAAAAGGGTCGTCAATGAGAAGAAACTCATCGTTTATATGTTAATACCTTTGAATTTTTTACTATTATATCGATTGTTTTGAGCACGATTGTTTATCATGGTTGTAGAGGCCCATTTCCGTTCAGACTAGAATAAAATAAATCAAACCAAAATAAACCAAAAATCCATTTTATAGAAAAGTTTAAAGTCCATCCACAAAAATTAAAACCCACTACCTAAAACCCAAAAACTACAACCCATATCTAAACCCTAACCCAATACTCGAAAGCCCATCAAAGCCCATAACCTTTATAACAACCCGATTTTTAGTGGTGTCAGAAACAGTGATTTCAGGACCACAACTTCGACAAGTCTAGTGGTAAATTTATTTATTTTAATATTTATGATGTCATTAGCATCGTATTAAATTTTGGTTAAGAAATTCTATCGATTAGATAGTTAATTAAGTAAAAGGGATTAAATTGTAAAAAGGTACAAAAGTAGAATTTGTTTAATTAGATGGATCAAATATGTAAATTAACCAATAGCATTTTTGTGGGTGGATTATCATGAGATATGTTGATTATAAGAATGATTAATTAAGGCTACGTAAGAGATTAATTAAGTTAATTATGAAAGACTAAATATTTACAGAATTGTCATTAAGTATATAAATGAAATTAAAAGAAGAAAATGAGAATTTTCACTTCTTTTTCTTCATCTTCTTCACGAAAAGAATAAGGGGAAGCTAGGGTTTTGTATTCTAGGCTTTGAGCTTTGATTTGAGTAAGCAAATGATGTCTATTTTTAGTAATTTTTGTGTTTTTGAGTTCGTATTAGCTTATTCTAGTTAATCTAAGTTAATCTAAGGACTAATTTGTGAATATGCTAAATGTTATAAACTCTACCATTGTTGAATATGTTTGTTCTTGAAAGTTTATGGTGGATTTGTATGCTTGGTAGGTGGGTTTGATGTTTTTGTAAAATGATTTTTGATGAAATTAGGGTTTAAGGACTCAAATGTAAAAATGATAAAATAGTGAGCACTTAATGTGAAATGATCAAATTGTAAGGACTTGGATGGAAGCTATGAACATTTGACTAGTATAGGTTTAGAAAGTAAAATGGTAGGGGTAATTTCGTAAATTTACCAAAAAAGATCAATTTGTGTTAAATGATATAATTATGTGATTTAACGTGTAAATTTGGATGATTTGTTGATTTAGATTACGATCGTGCCACGAATCAAGAAAAAGGGAAATTAACAGAATAGTCCTTGGAGCCTATCCGTAACTGCGATTCAGTTCGGTAAGTTCGTAATGTAAATTTTGTATTTAGTTATTACTTGTACCTATTTTATACTTGTTGCAAACAAATGATGGCACTTGGAATCAAGGAGAATGAAAAGGAAAGGATCGATAGAGATATCAGGCTTTAAGCCGGTGATTTGAAATCGACGCGATGACTGAGGTACTGTATATGTTGCGAGTCCTCGACAGCTCGTGTGAGCAGCATCGTGAGTTGAAAAATGAGAAATGATTCCAAGAATGGATTATAGGCCCTACGATGGCTGAGAATCTATGCATAAGTGCATTATTCTCGACAGCTCGTGTGAGCAGCATCGTTAGGGAACAGTTATATGCGCAGACACCATACAGATGGTTGAGGTACCGTATATGTTGTGAGTCCTCGATAGCTCGTGTGAGTAGCATTGTGTATCAGTAACATAGATGATATAGACAAGAAGTTGAAATGTTAGTTATGGCTTGTAAGAAGCAAAGTCTTATTCTGGCTCGGTTAAGTTATAAACTATTCTATGCATTTGATTGGTAACTCATTTAAACTCTTTGAACTTACTAAGCTATGAAAGTTTACCTATGAAATTGTTATTGTTTTGTAGATTCTATTTTGCTGTTTGAAGATCGGATCATCTCGAATAAATCACACTATCTCAGTAGCTCGTTTGGTAGTATTTACATCACTTGGTTATATGACATGTAATAGGATGATGTTATCTTTTGTAATGTTTGATTTAGTTTTGTTGGTTCATTGTTGAAACCTTAGTTGAATGTTGAACTTATTTTCTATGCATGCTTAATGTTGAAAGTAGGCATTATATATTGAAATGTAATGACATGTGGATTCATGAATACTTGAGTTGTTTCTATTAGTTATGCAATGAAGAATGTTTGATGTACTTGAGAAGTTATATGAAAATTTGAATGCATACTTGTTTCAGTAATTCTCTTACATACATCGGTAGAAGTACAGTGTATGAGAGAGGTTGGTTACTGACTTGCATTGTATCGATAGTAAAATATGAAGTATCGGTAGTTCTGTTCATAATAGTATCAGTAGTTTGAGTACTTGTATCGATAGAAGTTGCAGGGTAAAAGTTCTTAGCTCTTTGGAGTTTAAAGTATCGATAGTAGCAAGTATTGTTTCGGTAGAGATCAACCTTGTATTGGTAGAACCATCATAACTATCGGTAGGAAACTGTAGCTATATCTGAATTGCTTACTGACTTGACTTCTATCAATACTTGTCCAATAGGTACCAGTAGAAGTCTCCCAGAATTGTGGAAATGATATTTTTCCCTACATGGATTATGCTATAATGTAATTTGATAATTTATATCGTGCATGATATATTAATTTATTTAATCATATTAAAATGAAGTATTGGAAATTAGTCAATGTTAAATAATTAGGAAGAACCTGGGACCTTAACCGACGATGGTAACAGGTTTTTAGTGTTACATTTAGTGGTATCAGAGTTACGATTTAGTCGTTTCTTGGACTGTATTGACTGTGTTTAAATGATTTAGAAGTACATGTCATATAAACCTATGATAGTGTGATATAGATGGATCCGATCTAACTACAGTTTTTGCAGATAATTAAAAATGTCTGATTCTGAGAGAGACAAGACTAATGAGGTGAACAATAATGTATCGATCGATGATTCAGGAGCGAGTCATGGTGTACCTATCTTATCGATGATAGAAAATGAAGCAAATAATATGTTTTTTTAACTAATAGGATATTGGTTCTTAGAGTTCATGAGGAACAATTCGATGGCACAATCTCTTCCACCTCCTATTACATAACCTATTGCTTGATCGGTAGCACCTCTAGTTGCGCCTCCACCTCTCAAAGTGATAGAACAAAGACGGCATATTCTGATGGATAGGGTTAGAAAATATAGGGTTGAAGAGTTTTGGGAAAGTACAGAAGATGATCCATCCAGAGCTGAATATTGGTTGGAAAATACTTTGAGAGTCCTGAACGAGATAAACTGTCCTCCAGAAGATTATATGAGTGTGTTGCTTCATTGTTGAAAGACAAGGCTTATAGTTGGTGGACGATGATATTAGCAGTGATTCCCGAGAATGAAGTTAATTGGGAATTCTTTCAAGCTGAGTTAAAAAAAATATGTCAGCAAAAGGTACCTGGACTGAAAAAGAATGAGTTCTTAGAGTTAAGATAGGGAAAGAAGACAGTGACAGAATATGAACGGGAATTTGTACATCTCAGCAAATATGCTCGGGAGATTGTATCAACAGATGAGGTTATGTGACTCCGTTTTGAAGACGGGTTGAATGATGAGATCAAGATGATGGTGGGTGGCTCCGAATTACGACCATTCGTTGTTCTGACAGATAGAGCTCAAAAGATAGAAGAAATTTATAATCATAAGAGACAGAAAGAGAAGAAGTTTCGAGAGTTCGGGAAGAAGAATCCTACCAAGACTTTCTCTATACTGTCGTCGAAGAAATTCAGGGAAAATGAAACTCACGGAGCAGTCTCATCTAGATTTCAGAGCGAAAATAGAATAGGACAACCAATGTCTAGGTTCTAGAATCGGCTTGTTGATAGTATGGCTAGTGTTCGTAATGCACCTAAATCGGTATGCGAACATTGTACAAGGATCCATTCAGGTGACTACTGATTGATGAATGGATTTTGTTTTCAATGTGGGGGTACCGATCATTTTATGCACAATTGTTTGATGATTTTTGAGGTAAAGAAAGACCAGAGTGTGAAACCTCCAGTTACTCCACAGAAAGGCAGACGTCGAGGCCAGAGCAGTAGTGTAGGTGGAAACTAAGAAGGTAGCAGGGATAACGCAAACAGATCTGAGGTCGGAGCACCTGCATGGACATATGCCATCAGAGCTAGAGAAAAGGCTAACGCTAGTGATGTCGTGATTGATATATTTTATATTTTTAATGATATTGTGTGTGTTTTGATTTACCCGAGATTGACTCATTCATATAATTGTACTGCATTAGCAATTGATAAAAATTTATATGTTGAGTCGGCTAAATTTGATGTACAGTCACAAACTCATTGGATAATAGTGTCATAATAGTTAATCTGATATGTTGTAAATATCCACTGAAACTCCAGGGTTATGAATTTCTTGTTGACCTAACGCTATTACTATAACATCCGTGTGTTTGAACCGGATTTGAGTGATAAAATAGAATTGAGAATTAGAAATGTTTAGTTAAAGTAAGGAAGGTTAGAAAATTTTAAGGATTAAATAGTAAAGGAGAGAAAATATGGGGGACTAAATAGAAAATTATCCAAATTGAATTTTGAGTCATCATGGGAATTAGATTGATTGAGGAGGGGCAAAAGAGTAATTTTTTGGAAAATATTTTTGGAGGCAAAGTTTTGGGCCAAAGTGTAAAGTTGGAAGGTCTAAGGACTAAAAGTGCAATTTTAACACTTTTATTAAGTGAGATATTTTAAGTGAGATTTCTAGAGAATTTGAGAAAGGTTAAAAAATCAATTAAAAGGCAAAAATATCAGCTCTTTTCATAGTTCAACATTTCATGTCATTCTCTCTTCCATCCAGCTTTTGATTTTATTTCAAATAGGTCCTTCCATCATTTTTAAGCCCTCCAAGCTCCAAAATCTCCTATTTTCTTTGAAATTTCTGAAAGAAAAGTATAGAAGGGGGTTAGTAGACACCTCAAAATTCTTATAGAATTCATTTTGAGGTGTTAGAGAGCATAGGGACTAAATTGAGAAATTTTGAATTCAAGGGTTAAGGTAAGAAATGGTTAAATTCTCATGACATACATGTATTTTACTGTTATTTAGCATGAAAATTATTTAATTATAGCTTATAGCTTATATGTGTTTATGTGAAATTGAAGAGAAAGAGAAGAGAGACAAGGATCAAATTGAAGACAAAGGAAAAGAGAGGATCAAAGAGTGAAAAGAGAAGGAAATCAGCCTTTTTGTTGTAAGTGCTACAAGAGTTTTGAATTATAGTTTAATTTCTCTAATGGTCTGTGAATTATTAGCATAAAAATTATTATATAGGTACATAATTTGAATGTTTACAATGATAAAATGAAGGGATTAATGTGTGATTTAGTAAAACAGTTTGGACAGAACAGAGGATTAACTTCGAAAATTCACCAAAAATTATATATAATGAGTTAAGGGTCAAATTATATATTTAATTAAAGCTTATTAAGTTTAGTTTCATATGGAAGAAACAGTGAATTAAAAGGAATTGTATATTTCAAGATAAACTAGTTTTTGTGTAACAAGGTCAGAGTAGGTTCGAGTTCCCCTGTTCTGACTTTGAAAAATCATAGAAAAATATAGAAAAATTATTAGAGTTTTAAATTTATATGGATAATTTCTTAATTAGTCTATTTTCAATATAAACATACGGGAACATCATTTGATCTCTGTACTAAAAGATAGATAATTTTTAGTGAAGAAAGGTCAAAACTGTCAGGCAGCAGCGAAGGGGTAAATTAAAAGAATTTACTGTATAAATTGGGTAAATTAAAAATTCTGGAAATTTTATGGTAAAAATATGATTGAGTCTAGTTTTAGATACATCAAGAGGATTATAATTTAAAATTCTGTAGCTTAAGATATAAATAATTTAGTGACTGTGACGCAAGTGAACAGCTTTGAAAATATAAATGTGAAGTATTTGATGATGCATTTATGTGAGATATATCACTTATGAGAAATGATGCTAATTGAGATTGTGCCCAAGTAGACAAATTAGAACCATTGTGATATTAGTGGCATGCCATTAAGGAACACTAGCGCGCTCTCTGTTTAGCATGTCTCGTGCTCTCTGTTATTAGCACTGTGTATGCTCTCTGATTAGCACTTTGTGTGCTCTCTGATTAGTACTTTGTGTACTCTCTGTTTAGCACTGTGTGCGCTCTCTGTTGCCCAGCACTTATGTGCTCTCTGTTAGTACTTTGGTACTCTCTATTTGTTTCGTATATCCTAATGGTTCTATGAAAGTCTACTATGGGCTAAACTACAGAAAGTGGAAAAAAGTGTAAGTTGTGTCATTGTGGTAAGTTACAGGTTACATGTAAGTAAGGCAAGAAGTTTATATGCATGAGTACTTAAATGATCACTCATTACTTTTGTAGTGCTTACTAAGCCTTCACTGGCTTAACGCATTTATTTTAACGCGTAGGTACAAAAGCTACGAGAAGTTGGAGTCAAGCTAAGGGACCTCTTATCACATCACATCACTATTGGAAGACTTCAATTTAGGTACATTACTTTTGGTAAAAATGGCATGTACAAATGATACTATTATGTGTCCCCAATGGATGGTTATGAATGTTGTTTTGGATTACTACGAGTTGATGAATTAAAATGATGTATTACGAGTTGATGAATTGAAATGATGTATTTCGAATAAAATAACTTAAAACATATCGTTTAAAAAAATTTATTATACTCGTGTTAAAATCTTCGATACTGTATGTAATACTTCTATACCGGGTTTATACGTTTGAACCGGTTATAGGGGTGTTACATTTTTTGGTATCAGAGTGAAGGTTTTCTGATGTTTGGGGCTAGGAAATGAGTCCACTTGTACATGCCATTTATTATGTTGATGTGATGAGAGGATATTTAGTTTTTAAATGTTTAATTTGTGAATATTGTAGAAAGTAGATATGTCAAATAGACGTGAGAGTCAGAAGATGAAGTTGAAAGTAGGGTCCCTAACCCTATTAGAGAAGAAGATCCACCTAGGATCCAAGCTTAATGAGAATCAGTACATTATGATAATCGTAGGGGGTCCATGTTTGATGAAAGAACTCAACCTACAAGTGAATCAATGCCTTCTCAACAAGAAATTTCGATTGCAACTCTATTGCAAACGATGAATCAATTGTTACAGCAAGTTGTAAGAAATAATAATGCTCAGACTGTTCCTCCACCACCTCCTACTAGTGTTCCTCAGCCACAACCTTCTGCATCTAGTTACCGATCTCCTTTGGAGAGATTAAGGAAACATGGAGCTGAAGAATTCAGAGGAAAGAAAGATGATGATCCAGCAGGAGCTGAAGAATGGTTAGAAAATAGCCAGAGAGTGTTTGAAGAGTTGCAATGTCCTGGGGAAGAAAAGTTAAAATGTGCAGTGTCTTTATTGAAAGGTGAAGCATACTAGTGGTGGACAACAGTGTTAAATATTCATCCTACAGAGAAGATCAACTGGAATTTCTTTGTGTCTAAATTCAAGAAGAAATACATCAGTGAGCTTTATCTAGAGAAGAAGAAAAGAGAATTTATAGATTTGAAACAGAATAACATGACCATGGCTGAGTATGAACGTGAGTTTCTTAGACTGAGCAGGTATGCTAAAGAATTGATAGCCAATGAAGTAGAAATGTGTAGAAGATTTGAGTGGGGATTGAATAAAGAGATATATGTTCCACTTCTACCATTGTATTTACAAGAATTTCCTGTTTTGGTTGATCGATCTCAGAGGTTAGAGGAGGGATTTATTCGTTCGAAAGAGAAAAGTGCTGGAAACAGAACATCCATTAGTTCTGCACCTCCCCCTTCTTCGAAAAGAATGAGAGGATTTAGAGATCCTAGATATGCTTCTTTTTCTGCTGGTCAGAGATCTCGAAGCCAAACACGACAAACTCAACAAGGAACTTCCATAGTTAGTACAGGTGGTACGAGAAGAAGGTCATCACAAATGCAATCACCGTGTGAATAATGTGGAAGATTTCATTGGGGAGAGTGTCGACTGAATAATCAAGCCTATTTTAGATGTGGGTCTCACGATCATTTTATAAGAGATTGCCCAAGAATGATGGAGAATACTACCAAACAGTCTGTAAAAGGTAGTTTAGCTCCACAAAGAAGCAGATTGCCCAAAAATTCTGGTAATGTTGGTATGAAATCGACAAAAGATGGGCCTGATAGATCAGAGTCTCGGAGACCAAAGACATATGCAATCAGAATGAGAGAAGAAGAAGATGCTCCTGATATAATCACTGGTAAATTTTCTTTATTTGAATCTTCTGTAGTTGCATTAATTGATCCTGGTTCTACACATTCATACATATGCATCTCATTAGTGAAAGAGAGAGAATTAGTAGTAGAACCCACTGAACATGAAGTGATTATTACAAATCCTTTTGGACAAAGTGAAAAAGTCAATAAAGTGTGTAAGAGATGTCCCTTAAAGATTCATGGTTGTGAATTTTCAGCAGATCTCATGGCTCTTACATTTCATGAATTTGATGTAATATTGAGAATGGATTGGTTATCTGAATATGGAGTCATGATTGATTGTAGAAGAAAAAAAAAATTTGAGAACTTCAGATGGAAAAAAAATAATGGTAATTGGTGAGAAATTCAGTGCTTTATCGAATGTAGTGTCTGCAATTAAGGCTTTCAATATGATTAAGAAAGGGTATAATGCTTTCCTTGCTTATGTTTTGGATACTCGGGTAAAAGATAATGAGATTGAGAAGATATCGGTGGTACGAGAGTTTCCCGATGTGTTTCCTAAAGAGTTGCCTAGTTTACCTCCTGAAAGAGAAGTTGAATTTGGAATTGATTTAGTACCGGGTACTGCACCAATCTCAATTGCACCTTATCGGATGACACCGGCAGAGTTAAAAGAATTGAAGACTCAGTTGCAAGAGTTATTAGATAAAGGATCTCGTAACCTTAAACCTTAAACCCTAAACCTTAAACCCTAAACCCAATATTTTTACTCTTTTTTTCCATTTATTCCCTTTATTCCCTTCCTTTCTATCTTTTTCCCTACTATTCTCTCTCTTTTTTTTCCCTTCTCTTACTTCTCTTCTCTTCTCTATTCTGCTACCTTTTTTTTTTTTTTTTTTTTCTTTTTTAGCCTTCTCTTCTCTTCTCAACCTTCTCTAATTTGGTTCTTTGGGGGACCATTATAAGGTCCCAACTTTCATTCACGAGACCCTTAATGGGTCTCTTCCCATCGGGACGTAGAACGACAAGAGGCAGGCTTTAGGATTGGTGTCGCCTACCAACAACCCTCCACCAGATTTATTATTATTATTATTATTTAAATCAGCATGGATGACATGTGTCAGAAATGGGAGTAGTGCCGCCTACCAGCAACCCTCCACACAACCATTCATATAATTCTCGTAATTAATCTAAGGGTATGTCATTTTGGTATTTAATTATTTTTTCTATATGATTTAAGTAAAAAATCCTACATGAGTTATTTCAAAGTAAAAGTTAAAGAAATTTCATTAGTCATCGCTAGAATAGTTGCATAGGTGAATATAAAGATTTTAGGTTACATTTGTCATAGGATGTAACACCTAATACTCGGATTCGATCAATTGGGTCGAGTAAAAGGCGTTTAACACCTACTTAAAAAATATGTTAATTCAAACATATAATAAATAAACAAAATTTACTATATTAACTATATATTATTATCAAATTAATTTTACCTTTGTTACCAATGGAGATGTATAAAGGTCATTTACAGGGGAACGTAAAAATGGTAGTCGTCACCACGCCCGTGATTGCAACAATAGTAGGAAACCACCAATTGATATCTTATCTAGTTTTGTCACCCGACACAACTTCCTATACAACGTCGCCAACACGGTTGATCCCTAACTCAATCATCAACTTTCTTTAAAGTTGACTAGGCGTAGTAGCCACCTTATGTGTACCAAATTTCAAGATTTATCGTGTAACACCCAAAACCCGAATATCGTCATCGGTTAGGTTTCAGGTGCTTTCTATTCATTTATCTCTATTCATCTTTTAACATCTTAATAATCACTTTATTTATTAAGAAATTCACTTTGCACGTTACAAATCGACATTTAATCATAAATACAATTCATCAAGGGTAAAAAAAATGGCATTTCCAATATTTTAGAAGACTTCTATCGATACCTGATGGTCAAGTATCGGTAGTAGTCAAGTCAGTGAACAATTTAGAAACTGTGCAAATTTTTACCAGTACTTGTGCTAGCTCTACTGATACAAGTATGATTTCTATCGATACAAGTCATGCATCTACCGATACCAAAAACTCTAGAGAGCAAAAATTCTCACCCTGCAACTTCTATCGATATAAGCATACAACTACCAATACATCAATACTAAAAACTATCGATACTTGTAATTCAACTATCGATACAACTCAAGTTAGAGAACAACCTCTCTCCTACCCTATACTTCTACCGATACATGCATAAGTTCTACCGAAACAAGTATGCAGAACCTCAAAAATTATGCCAAGACACAAGTTTAACATCTTAAACACATCCAACACATGTTATGCATTAGGTCATCACACAACATACATAACTTCTAAGTCTTTACAAGCATCTTAAGCTTAAACATCTAAATTGTACATCATGCATATACACATTCAACATTGTAGGATTTCAACATCTTTAGTACAACAACAAATGTTAATATCATCCTAGTACATATCAAATAACCAAGTGATGTAAATACTACCGAACGAGCTCTCGAGATAGTGTGTTGTATTCAAGACGATCCGATCTTCGAGTCGCAAAATGAAATCTACAAACCAACAACAAGTTCACTGGTAAGCTTCATAGCTTAATAAGTTCGTAAGGTTCATCAATTTACCGAGTCGTAAGTGATAAGCAACTTTATAAATCTATCGAGTCAAGCAACCAAACTACAAAGATCGTTATTCATTTACACCCTATTGACTCAAAAGTCATGATGTGTATTTACTCCCTATTGACCCAGAGGTCATGCCTGTTACCAATATACGATGTTATTCCTAACCATCAATACGGTATATCTCTTCCCTACGATGTTGCTCACACTAAGCTGACGAAAAAATGCATCAAGCATAAATCTCAGCCATTGTAGGACCTGTAATCCATTCTTGGATTCTATTCACCTTAGGCTGACTCACGATGCTGTAAAGAATCCGCAACAAATGTAAGATCTCAAGCATCAGACCTTTTTCTATCTTTGGCACAAGGCCGAGAAACTCTCATCTCGTCATTTTTATCTTTCACGTTTCCAATCATCGTTTCTCATGTTCAACAATCATTAGAAAAGTAATTATAAGCAGTTATTAATATGAATTTAACATTACGAACTTACCGGACTGGATTATAGTTTGAGAAAGACTTTAGGGACTAATCCGCTAATTTCCCTTTTTCGTGGTCTGAAACACGATCGTAGTATACATTCACAAATCATTCAATTCTCACATTACGTCACATAATTTAATCATTCAACACAAGTTAGTCTTTTTGGAAAAAATTATAGTTTTACCCGTAATAGTTTCTTTTTATTCAATCTAGTCCTTTCAACACAAAACATACAAAATAATCATTCTCTCACACAACCAACCATAGCCGAATTCTCTTGGATGTCATCCAACTCATTCACACATTTATTTACATAACAACACATGTAATTTCACCATTTTCACATTTTAGTCCTTAAATCCTAATTTTATCAAAAATCACTTTACAAAAAGATTTAACCCAAGCATCAAACTCAAATATATCAAAAGCCTTCAAGAACAAGCATTTTCAACAAAGGCAAGTTTCATAACGTTTGAAAGATTCACAAATTAGTCCTTGCATAAGCTAGATTAAGCTAATACGAACTTGAAAACACAAAATTACTAAAAACGAACGAGATTTACCTACTCAAATCACAAGCACAAGCTTGGCTGAATGTCTCTTATGGTTTTTAGGGTTTATCTCCTTTTTCTTTTGTTTTAAAGTGAAGATAACCTAAAATCATGCATTTTTCCATTATAACATTTATTTAACAAATTACTAATTTACCCTTACTTAAATATGAGCAAATTTGACATGTTTTAAGCCCTTAACCATCCACTTAAATTTATAGTGGTTTAATTACCATTTAAGGACTTTTCCTTTCTTTCCAATAAGCATTTAATCTAAAACATTCAACTTTTACACTTTTTACGATTTAATCCTCCCTATTCAATTAACTAACTAACCAATAGAATTTCTGAATCAAAATTTAATATGATGCATATAATACCATAACTATTAAAATAAATAAATTTATGACTCAACTCATCAGATTTGTGATTTCAAAATCACTGTTTTCGACACCACTGAAAATCGAGTTGTTACATATCGGGCAGTAGAATGTCCCCAATTAACCTTAGGATGAATGCTTAGGTGTATCGTTCTTTGGTGACATCAGTCGCATCCTTAGAAAGGTCTTTGAAATTACTTTCCAACCATTTTATATATATTTGACCACCTTGAAACTTGTTAAGACCTTCCCAAAAATGACTCACGAAGGTCCTCTTTACCCAAAACGACTGTTGATCTCGTAAAGACTGGCCCATTCACTTGTAAACCGATTTGTAAAGTTACGTCCTTGAGTGTGATTATACACTCATGGCATGGAAGATGAAATGTGTGTGTCTCTGGTCCCCATCTTTCCACCAACGTGTTGATAAGAGTAGGATCCAATTTGTAGTTCCCGAGCATATGAGATGCATGTAAGAATCCCTCATCTTGCAAATAACCACGATTTTCAATGTCTAGGCTCTTTGACAAATTGTGTATGAAACCCTCTAAAACATGATCATCTACCTATTTATATTAACAAAATAAAATATTTTTAAAAAAATAAAACTTTAAAATTAACTTAATTGAAAATAACGAAATTTAATTTTTTTTCTTACCATTATTGTTTGAGTAGCAAAAATGCGTTTGTCATCGAAACGAATCAGAGAACATGCCATTCATGAAAATTTAATCAAAATGAATAATATACGAAATAGTAAAATAAAAATATAATATTTTTAATCAAATGTATTGGAAAATTTCGAACAAAACTTATTAAAATTGAGAGAATTTAGAGTTTAGAGATAATACAGCAAGTTGGATTTGAGTGAAAAAATGAAAAATGACTTGATATTTATAGAGAAAAAATCGTTGCCCCTTAAAAAATTTTATCGTTGGCCTTATTTAAATTCTGGTCGTTGAGAAATGACCGTTGGAGGAAAGACGCGCTTCCTGCCACATGTTCAGAAAACGCGCCCAGCTGGACGTGCTTTTACATTCTCTCTTCAAAATCGATCTATTTTCTTAAATTTTGAAAAAAAAAGATCTATAAGCCAATTAAAAAGGTAACATATTATTCTATGTATTAATATTATTTTTAAGTAAAGAGTTTGTAAATAAAATCAATTGCATTTATTATAAAATATGTAGAAATATTTTTTTTGGTGATTAAAAAAGGTCAAAATTACATCAACGTAAGAGACCTACAAGGTCACAATCCATATCTTGTTTAAAAGACTCAAGCATTTGAGTGGGCTGTTTGCTAAAGATCTGTAGAGTTTGCTTCCATGCCAATCCCAACTTAGCCAACTTATCTGCTACTAAGTTTTGCATTCTGGGAACAAACCGGATGTGCTATTGACCTTCACTTCGGAGGATCCTCTGCACTCTTCTAAGGATAGTGGTGCCATGGTCATCCTCTCCCATTTCGGTCAGTAGACATACCATATCGAGACTATCTGTTTGAATGGTTGCACGTCAAAAACCATTTTGTAGTACGATCAAGACTCCATCCATGATTCCCCGAAGTTCAGCTTCAAGTGGACTGCATGTGCCTAAGCAGTGATTGAAACCTGTGATCCAATTTCCTTTCATATCATGAATTACACCACCTGCTGCTGTTTGCCCTGTTGTGGTTGATACCGCCCCATCAGTAAAGAGGTGTACCTCCAGATCTCCTGGAAATCTATTGTTTTGTTGTCATGTCAGAATAGGCTTAGGCATACCTTTACTTGCTTTAAATTGACGTGACCAACTTTCAGAAGCCTTTACGATATCATAAGCTGTCCAAGTGATGTTTTGGAAAATGAATAGGTTTCGATTTTTCCAAATCCTCCAAAAGAGCATCTCAAAGAAGATCGCCGATATAAGCCTCTATCCTATAAATGTACAAACGAACATATATTATAAAGAAACCAATCTTGAAAAGGTTTAGAAAAAAAAACATGTTTTGTTTATCAGTAGGAAGAACTAGCTTCCACACTTCCTTAGCCACGTTACAATCACGTAAAACACGTAGAATATCTTTTGACATGTGTCCACAAATGCCACAAGTGCTACTATACCCCAATCCTCGTCTAGTGCATTCCTTATTGGTGAGCAAACATTGTTTATATGCCAACCAAAGGAAAAAGCGAACTCTTTGAGGCCCTTGGTACTTCCAAAATACTTTTCAATTTGGGTTCTTAGGATCCCACTCTTTCTATTTGATAGACCAATAAGCACCGTTTACTGAAAATCGTCCTGAAGGAGCCGAAGCCTAAATAATTCTGTCCACCACTGCACTGGAATGAGGAGGAGGAACACTAATGATCCGATTAATATCCTTATCTAAAAGCCAAACTCTGAAGAGATCAATGTTCCAAGTGCCATCAGTTAAAACCATATCCTTTAACTTGCACTCCAAGTCTAAAGTGGCATGAGCAGGAATCTTATTAACTAACGACCCTATTCCCTTAACCCAAGGGTCTTTCCAACATCGAATATCACAGCCATTCTCAACAGACCAAGTAAGGTTCTCACAAAGAAGAGGTCATACCTTAGCCAAAGAGCACCATAAATGTGAGCATTAGCTTCTGTCGATGGTGCTCGAGATGTGGTCTTTAACTCTATACTTGGAAAGGAGTACTTGAACCCAAAGAGCATCAGTTTTAGTAAGTAAACTGAAATCGATCTTCATGAGAAATGATTTATTTTGGTCTTGCAACTGCCTAAAGTCAAGTCCCCCTCTATCACGTGGCTGACATATAGTGTCCCAACCGACTAAAGTTAATTTAGGATGTTCATTTGTAGAACCCCACACAAACTGTCTTGCTATCTGCTCAATTTCCTTACAAACTCCGATCGGGATGGACATTGACTGCATAAAGTAGTTAGGAATGGATAGAAGTACTGACTGTGCCAACATAATCTTTCCAGCAGTGGAAAGCTTTCGAGCATCCCGATTCTTTAATTTCCTTCGAACCTTCTCCACAACAAACCTCAAGGTGCTTTTTATGACTCTTTCATGCAATAGAGGAACACCCAAATAGGATCTAAGGTTATGGACAGACTGAAAACCAAACAACTGACTGATCTGGCTACTCAACCTCTCATCCATGCCCTTGGAAAAATGAATAGTACTTTTCCTCGTACTAATCCTGTGACCAAAAAAATCACAAAAATTATTTAACATACCTGAAAGGAGGTGAGCTTGTTCCATATCTGCCTTACAGAAATCAGTAAATCATCTGCAAAAAATAGGTGTGAGTGGTTGGGCCCTGAACGAGAGAGCCATATAGGCTTCCATTTACCCTTTACTGTTTGTGCATGAATGATTCGACTTAACCACTCTATACATAACACGAACAAATACAAAAACAATGGGCACCCCTAACAAATCCCTCTAACCGATTTGAATTTCTGAGTAGGCACTCCATTCCAAAGTAACTGCATGGTTGAGGTAGAAATTGGTCGCATGATGACCAAAATAAGGAAGCTCAAGACACATACCATCTACAATGAGGCTTGAATGAACTCCCAGCTCACACGATCATAAGCTTTTTCCAGATCGAGCTTTAGAGCCATCCAGTTTCGTCTTTTCTTCTTGCTTCGCATGCAATGAATTACCTATTGAGCTATGATTACATTATCTGAGATGTTTCGCCCTATTATAAATCCAACTTGTTCTTGCGAAATGATATTATGGAAAACTAATCTAAATATGTTAGCAATAAATTTCATAACAAGCTTATACAACACCGAACAGAGACTGATAGGTCGGAACCGACTGAAATCCTATAGGTGCTCTGACTTAGGAATGAGCACTATCAGTGTGTTATTAAGCTCAAGATCGATAAAATTTCCAACAAAAACCCCTCTGACCCAATCACAAACTGTACCATCTACAACGTCCTACTGACTCTAGAAAAAGTGTGCATGAAAGCCATCACTGTCGGAGGGCTTTCAGTGGTGCCTTGTTGAAATGAGCTTTCTTAATTCCCTCATTTGATATACCTCTCTCCAAAAAAGCAACGTCCCGATCACTAAACTGAGGGAAAAGATCGAAGGGTAACCCCTTGATAGGTTCTGTTCTTTCTCCATATAAACCCTCGAAAAAACGAACCGCTTCAGTCCTAAGAATGTCTTGATCAGAACACCACTCTCCACTAGGAATGTGCAAAGTGCTGATTCTATTATGCTTTCTTCTTTGAATTGTATGACTATGGTAAAATTTAGTATTGCGATCACCAAATTAGAGTCAGTCACACCCGAGCCTTTTGTTTCCAAAGCAACTCCTCATGATCCAATAGATTTTCCAGTTCATCCCTATCATTTAATTCCAATTGTATGAGTCGATCAGAGGGGGACTGATCAAGGCACTTTGGATATGGAAAAGGGATTTCATAAGCTTCTTTTTTCTGTTATCTATAAAACCATACACAGATTTGTTCCAATCTTTCACGTGAGAGATAAATTCAAATAGTGAGTGGAACATATCACCTGAAAACTTCTACTTATCCTTGACGAATGAGGGAAAGCTCGCATGTTTTGTCCAACCCGCAAGGAATCTGAATGGTCGCCCTCACTCTGAAGGGCAAGATTGTGAAGTTTTGAGAAGTACCGATCGATGATCTTATTTAACTCTCGGAAAGTATGTTCAGAGGCATTGGGGAAAGGTTGTGATCCAAGCGTCATTGACCAAAGCTTGATCCAGTCTCTCTAGAGTATTACCTCTTTGCCAAGTGAAAGATGGGCCAACGAACCCTATATCTTGCAAATTACATAAGTCAACAAAATCACCAAACAATCTGCACCTTTTACTAGAACTAAAACAACTTTTCTTATCATTAGGGGACCAAATAGCATTGAAATCTCCCATAAGAACGCAGGGATACTGATCTCGAGGTAGTGCACATTTCAGCTCCTTCCATAAAATCTTCCATTTACTCTGATTCGGGCTACCATATACAAAAATAATATAAATAGGAGAAAGAAATTCCTTACCAGACACATGTAACAAAATAAATTGGGGATGATTGTACAGAATTACAATGCTAACTATTTCTTTCCATCCTACCCAAATTCCACCTGAGAAACCTGTAGCTTCAACACGATGGGAAAATCCAAAACCTAAATTTTCAATGATAAAATTCGCATTCTTACCACTGATTCGCAGTTTTAAAAGACAAACAATGTCAGGTTTATATTCGGCACTGTACTCATGAAACACCTTAAGAAACTTACCACTTGCGTAACCTTGGTAATTCCACAAAAAGAATGTTAAATTTGTCATCATGATAAAATAAAATAAATAACAACAGAATAAAAAATTTCTAAAAAAATTAGTAAATAAAATTACCAGACCAAACAATTATTGCTCAAGGGATTCGAGATTCTCCTTATGGCCCTCTTCATTAGGAATTCAATTCACCCTTAGAATAGAGGGGTTGGGTGATTTAATTGCCATAGCCAAATGGACCATTGAGTCTTTCAACATAATTCTAGGGCCACTACTAGCCTTGAATTTATTCTTATGACTTTGTGAAATTTTTATAAGCTTGGGAATTCGCGGACCACCTGCATGATTACCCAAATCGGGAGTAATTTTTTTACCTCTTCCTTTTTTAAAGCCATCCCCTAAGCTGTCCTTTAACTTCCCACCATCGGTCAAAGCAGTGATTTCATGGAAAGCCACTACCGAATGTTTTGCCGGATCCAACCCAGAAGGAGATTTTGAGTTGGTCACATCCATCGACTGAGCTGGAAGTATTTGTGGCTAGTAAGGATGCACCATTTCAGTAAGCTCACTCTCCATCCTCGAATATTCGAGATCCCCAGGCTGGCTTTCAACTACTGTCAAATGTCCAGAGCTCGACGCTGTAGTGGGAGGCAACGACAGACCAGCAATTGTTATTTCTTTGGACCAAACCATCCTCTTTAAAGTCATACTCGGCCTAATCTCCATGTCCTTTCCATTGCCCAAACTAGCAGCCAACTGTTCCAAAGGCATCGGGCCCTCACTTAAACCTCTACCTTCGGTATTTGTCTCCAAAGGCCTACTAATATTGCTCAAAGACCCAACTGATTTCCTTTTAATTTCCTACCCATCGAAAATGGGGTTTACATAAATTGGTTGTGTACGTGGCGCCTTGTGAGCTTTCCTGTAGGTTGAATTTTTAGAGATTCCAGTATTAATTGCTCGCTCAATTCTTTTTGGATTTTCAATATCCTTTCCTTTTCTATTCCGATTTACCTGCTTTGTTTCCGAATATGCTTGATTCAATTCAAATGTTTCTTTCCTTGTTGAGAGAATCTCATAACGGGAACCTTCCTTTTGGTTAGCCAAAATTTTTGTCTTATCTTGCCCCACCTCTCTAGAATGCCATCGTTTCCTTCTTTCCACCAACATCTAGGGTCTGTAGGTGTCATTAGCCACCTTGTCACCAACCGCCTCTAAATTTACCTTTCTCGACATAGATTCCGGTGAAATATTTTCTGTAACAGATTCTTTCAACCGATTTGAGGGGACAAACTTCTTTTACATGTCCATATTTTCCACAGGTAAAACATACCATGGGAAGGAATTCATATTCCACTCTCTGAATTTTCATGTTGATAAGAACTTGTGAAATCAATGGTGCCTCCAAATTAACATACACAGCCAATCGGGCGAAGCGCCCTCTAGCTTTATTTTCAGTATTTAAATCAAGCTTCGCCACCTTACCAATTAGTCCGCCAATTTCTTTCAATAGCTTCCGCCTGTAAAAGTAGCTTGGTAAACCCGGTAACCTGATCCAAGCCATTACCGAACTCAAAAAATTTTGAGAAGGATTGAAGGCAAGAGTCCATGGTTGAACAGTTAAGTATTGCCCGAAAATGATCCACGGTCCCTCGGACAAAACTTTTTCACAATCATATTTACTTTGAAAACTAGCCAAAAAATACCCATTTTTAATGTCCATAAGATGAAAAAAGGATGTTGGTTTCCAAAGACTATAGATCTTACTTTGTAAAACTGAGAAACTAATACTTCTCCGTAATAATTTGATGATCACGATATTTACCATATCCTGGGCTAAGATCTGGAAAATCCTATCCAAAAAATCTATAGATAGAGTGCCATTGGAGATGTAAGTCTGAATGTCTTCCTCAAGCACCTCAAGATCATCATCTTCATCAGATTCTATGGGTTTCGCGTTTGGAGAACCCACAAGTTTGTCTTTCCATGAAATTTTGGGAACCACCAATGGTTCCTCCATTTCTGCTGCTATTGCAGGCTTACCCTCGACCTTAAATTGGACTTTCTTAGAGATTAAATCTTCCATGGAAACGTTGTTAGATCTAGGACTTGCACAAAGATAATTTCCACCAAGAGAATCCATATTGATTATGTAGATATATTTTAGATTCCATCACATACAATATGAAGTCATATCCATGTAAGATTACTAGAAGCCATGACTTTAGTATGTGGAAATACTTGTTGTACATGGAGAAATAAAATATTTATTTCAATAGTAAGTAAATAAACCGTCATTATATTATGTACATTAGTCTTCGAGGTCGAAACCTATTAACCTTTTTAAATTTTATTTTCCTTTATTTATGATTATTTTCAGCTTTTTTTCATTATTTATTTATTTTCTCCAGAAAAAAAAAAAGAAAAATCAAAACTTTGTTTTGAAAATCCTTGAACATTCTTTAAATATGCAAATTGCAATTTCTTTAACAACCAAACTCAAATTGAAATTTTTTCAAATCGAATTGAGTCAAAAAATTTCGACTCAAGTTGAGTTAACGAATCTTATTATTTATATTTAATGTTGCATTTATGTAGACCGATTATTTACCTAATAAAGAAAGATTAATTCGCAATGTGGCAATCGTCTGTTCAGAATCAGCCTTAAGATGATCAAACAGAAGAAAATGGCAAAGCCTTACACATATATATTTTATAATTTATATATGTTCACCCCCAATTCAAAAACATGGCGGTGATCGCATTATGATCAGCATAGGATCTAAATTACAAAAGAAAATGGAAAAAAAAAAAAGTTGAACAAACTCTTGACCCAAAGCGCCTTAGAACTCAGAAGCAAGCACACTTCTTATCAATTCTAGTTTTTCTTTTATTCGTGCACCAGCTCAAAAAAACTATGAGGTGATCATTATAATTTCCCATGACATGAGAAAATTAAGGAGAAAAACTAGAAAAGGAAGAACAGAAGTTACTATTTACCCTTGATTATTGTTCAGGCCTTTATTTAAGGGAAAGACCCTTCAAGGGAGACGTAGGAGTCGTCGGAGGTTGTCAGTGGCTCCACCATCGACTCCTCCACCAGCTTCAGCCTTGCAGCCAAGCTTTGATCTAAGCGAAAAGCTGGGCAAAGGCAAGCTACTAGGTGGTGGAGAGAGTGTAAAGATAGAGCTTGAAAGCCTCTCCAAATCTCTCGCAGCCGCCTGGGGTCCTCCTGATGCCATGACAAAGGGCTTACTAATTACACCTTGTGCTTTTTTTCTCTCTGTTGATCTGGTTTGAAGTTTCTTTGGCTCTCCTACTGATTTCCCACTGATTTGCTTCGGTTTTGATCTCTTTGGAGGAGTCAGAGATTGGTCTTTGTATCTGTTGTTTTTGAGGTTAGATGGAGAAGATGAAAGGGTAGGAGTTCGAGAAGGAAGCGAAGTATGAAGAGGCTTATTAGGGAGTGGAAGGAGAGGTGGTTGCTGCTGAGCCTGATAGAATGGATAAGAGAAGGAAAGAGACGGTGGGGGAGCCAAAAAGAGGCCTCCTCCTCCTCCTCCATGGATGATGCTTGCGTGAGCTCCACTACTATGTCTCCTTGGAATGTTCTTGAGTTGCTTGTTTGGAGAAACAGATTTCTCAGCTGAAGATGACAAGAAAATCCCATCCATCAGGGTTTTGCTTTGGCAAACAACGAACAAGCTTTTTCAATATCAAACAAAAAGGAGGCAACGATCTTCGAAATAATATGATCAAAAGCCTAAACCCAGAAACATCTTCAAGATATATATATTTCAGAGGAAATCTTTACAGATTTTATCAATGAAAAGCAAAAAAGAAAAAGAAATTTTTTTAGGGAAATGCTATTGATAAACAGAAAATAGATACAAAATTGATTTCGATCCCAGAGGGATCCGAAATGGTTTGGATTTTTAATTTATTTTACTTTTCTTCCAGACTTTCACGTGAGTCTGCCTCTTTTTATACAAGTAATAAACTCCAGGTCTCCAACGGCTACTTTATTTTTATTGTTATTTATTTTGCGTTAAAATTGCCAGTTAAGCCCTGAACATTGATAAAATTTGATATTTATTCTCTATACTTAAAAAATTAGAAAATTAAGTTTTTTAATCTAAAAATTTCATTCCAATCATTAAAATATTAAGTATTTTTGTCAAAATTTAACAATTTATTATGTTGATTAAGTTGCCTTCACGTGACATGTCATATGAGTGAAAACAAATATTTTGACTTGAGAATTTTAACAGAAATTAATGATTAAGATTTTTAAATTGAAAAGGTAAGAGAATTTAATTTTTAAATTTAAAATATAGGGATTAAATCTCAATTTTATAGAAATGCAGTGACTAATAACATACATTGTCCTTCACTTTTTTTCATTTTCTTTATAACAAAAATGTTACCACATACTCCTAATTTACCGACAGCCAATGCAGTCCAAGACTTGGGAAACACTGTTGGGCGGCAGCCGTCAATTGGATGACCGCCGTTTGATCCAATAATTAGAAATAGCCGGAGAGGAGATAGCAGCCGTTGATCATTCCCTGGGGTCAGGTTTGAAAGGGACATGAAAGTATCGTAGGAATACACGTATCCCACTTGGCGGGACCCACGGCTATTTGATGACCAGGTCATGCAAGAGCAACACATAAAAAAGAGTAAAATATTAAATATTTTATGTGATAATACAGTGCAAGACCATAAGGGAATGGTGTACGTGGCAGCAGGCCAGCCAGTCTTGATTGTTATTGATCCGGTCCATGATTGGTCGGTGCCATGCACGTGACCTTCATTCACGTCTATTAATTTTGATGTATAAGGACGTCTATGTCCATTTAACGGAAGAATCTATGTGATCCCAAATCATACCTTGGAATTATTTAACACTAATTCATCCAATCTCATAAGAATTCATGGTTTTGTGGAGGGCGTACTCAGAAAATTATTAAGGAAGTTAAAATTAAATTGTAATTTTTACAATAGTAAAATATAATTTTTAAAAGATTAAATCAAAATTTTATTATTTTTAAAAGATTAAAGTGTAATTTTACTTTTATTAATTTAAAATTTTAAAAAAATTAAGAACCTAAATGAAAAATTTTTCATTTTAAGAAGAACCGAAATTCCTACTAGTCTCCTAAATTCGCCCCTAGTTCTGTGACAAATTTTAAAATATATATTAACAAAAGAGGCATTGGTTTAATCGACAAAGATGAAGGTTTTGGATCCTATGTATCTAGATTTGAAATTTATTATATCTAATTTATATGCATAAGTCTTTAAGTCTCATCATGCATGAGAGTTTTCGTTCAATTAGTCATATTTAGTTGGTTTTAGTTAAAACTCTATCAATTCTTAGTTCATTTATGTTGTAATAGTTTGATTGTATTTTGTATTTACTCAGACAATTCGTTTGTAATAATTTAATACTTGTGATTACTCCAACATGTATTATAATTTTACTGTAGTTGTTACAATTAAAAAAAGGGAAAAAAGAAATTGAAAAAATATATGTATTTGTATTTTGTGCAATAATCATATTCATGGTATATATATATATATATGAAATTTTATATATTTATGATTTTTTAAAATAGATTTTTCATTATTTAATACGTATATTTAAGTATTTGGTTGAGTTTGTGACACTTTAGTTAAGGAGAAATTGTTAGATGGACCATTCTTACCACATAAGCAATAATCTCATCCTATTATATAATGTCATGTAAGATTATTTTTTTTTGTCATTGCGGATTAAAAAATTAAAAATTGTCCAAAAGATTATGCTTTTTTTAACCTTCAATCAATTTGTATTAAATTCTAGAGAATCATTAAAGTTTATTGTTTCTTTTTTTTTTCTTTATTTTCTTTTATAGATATTAAAGTATAAGAAGAAGCAAAAACTAAAAACACCATGATTAAGATCCAAAATATTGATCTTTCGTCCAAATAAAACGTTTTACTTTTCCTTCATAAAATATTAAAATTATATACATAATTAATCATATTTATAAAATATTTTTATCAAATTCCTCACAGGGTTTGTTTAAACTGTAATAATAAATACATAAAAATATTTAATGCAATTTAAAATAATTATAACATTAAAATAATTAAATTTTAATTTGACGGAAATTTGGTCAGGCGGGACATTTCACGAAAATGTTAATTAAGACTGGCGATATTTGTTCCATTGCGGACAAAAATTGAAGTCTTCCCCAGCTCCGAAAGATATATATCGAATATTTCAGCCATTAGTGTTTTTTTTTATCATTTAGTATATATATATATTTGGTAAATTGTAATAATAAGATAAAACTCGAAATACTAAATATGATTAACGCGATTCAAATTCAAACCACAGTTGGGACGGTAAAGATCTTTAGCCAACAGAAGAATATTAACTATCACTTATTTTAAAACTAACGTTAATAATAATGATATAAAACGGTATAAAGTAATAAGAAAAGAAAAAAAAAAAACACATAGATTTTACGTACAAATTCTTTCGAAAAAAAAATCATGGGTAGAAGAGAAAAAATCCACAAATGTCAATTTCGAATGATATAAGAGAAGTTTCAACTACGTCTATTTAAATGTTGAAAAACATTATTCTAATTAAAGTCAAATAAATGAAGTGTAATAAAGTTGAAAAATATTATTCTAATCAATATCGAATCCATTCGGTCCTCAACCTTAAACCTCACACAGAACCCTTAATTTTACCAGTGTATTTTTCTTTAACAAAGATTCATGTCACACAATACTAACAACCTACAACCTTACAAATTATATTGTAGGAAGGAGATATTATTATTAAGGCTTGAATTTTAGCATATTTATGATTTATAAATATTAATTCTTTTAAATTTTATAATTATTCTTTTCAATTATGTAATCTTTAAAGCTTAAATTTTAAACTTTAAATTATAATATTATATTCCTCAAACCAAATCTATTAAAGAGTTATAATGAATAGATGCATAGCATAGCTTAGTTTGAAATACAAATCATCTTAAAGATGAGTTTGAATAAACAATACGTTTATTTATGATTATTATAAAAATAATGATGATAATTAAATTAAATAATATAACATGAAATAAAAAATAAATTAAACGCTCACATCTTACCCGTCTATCCCAACCTCTCCTAACATGGAAACTAATTTAGGAGCGGAAGGCAGCAAGCTGTATACAACAGTAGTGGGATTGCCAGAATGGGCAGTTTCAAAACTTTCTGCGCCATTGCCAACCTACCTAGCACATATTTGGCGGTACCAACAGTTGACCTATTCATTTATGATTATACAAAACTTATGGTTCTCCTCGCTCTCTGCTGTCATGCTACCTTCTCTTTCAAGTTTCACCTTTTCTTTCTTCCATATCCACCTAACAGTCATTATGCCACCAACTTCATTCATTCTTTTTTAATATTGGTCCTAAAACATTATCATCTTGTAGTACTTGATTTTGTAGAAAAAGATGGAAAGGGTAATTAGTGTTTGAGGAAGTGCTCTCTCCTTGGACCATTGTAGTAGGTTGAAGCAGTTTTTGAATTTGTGTTATTGGCTATTTATTTAATAGTGTTTGTGGGTTGTGTTGATTACGTGAATAATATTTAATTCATCAATGAAGTTTATTAAGTAAATATATTTGGAGGATCGGATCACCCCTATTTAATCTCTTGGATTGTGGATATTAAATCATGTTGAAGCGTTGCATTATTAGCTGCCAAGAGCTTTATTTATGTTGTTTTTTATTATTATATTATGGGCAACTAAAATAGTGGTTGTTTTACAGGGATTCTGATAGATCTTATTTAGATTAGTAAGTCTCAAATTAAATATAATTGAGAGATTTGTATAGGTGATTGGATTGAGAGATTGAATACTCTATCTGTCCTTGCGATGAATATTATGTTTTGAGTGCATTTTAATAGTAAAACATTTTGTATTGTGGTTTTGCTTACTGAATTCACATGGGTGAATTCAGTTGTAATAGTTTAATTCTTCAAGGTACAAAGATAAGGAAACTGTAATAAGTGAGTGATGGATTAGGATAACTTGTTGTGAGTGTTGAAGATATAAAATGTTTCTCACCAAGTTAACCTCCGAAGACGTAGAGTAACTGAACTGCGTAAATAAATTTTATGTCCCCTATTTATTTTATGCAGTACTTGAAGAAATGCTATTTCCTTAATAAGTTGTTCTAAGACACATAACTTATATCCGAGTAATTATTTTATGAATTTTTTTATGGCAACTTGCTTTTATAGCTGTCTAAAATTAAATTTTTTTTTTAATATACTGGTGTGATTACATGATTGTATCTGTTCATACTTTTTTAATCTTTTGACAATGCATACACACCTTGCACACATAAGTACTCAAACTCGGATCTCTTAAGATGAACATCATCCTCTTTTCACTGGAACCACTCGTTGGGTTCGTCTAAAATTAAACTTGACTGGTAATGGATCCAAAAATCAATATATAAGATAATATGAGAAAAATAGGCGGTGAGGAGTAATTACCGGTTTAGATACACCGACCAAATGATTCAAGTCCTCATTCATTTTTTTTAATATTATAGGCGGCCTTTAATTATTTGGGTTTCCTCGTTGTGCAGATCCCTTGTGGAGTTGAAATAGCATGGAAATTTAGGAGTAAAATAAAAGGGCAAGAGGCCATTAAAAAAAACCACAAACTATTAAATAAAAAGCTGTAAACTTGTGCGAGCAAACGAGTCAACTAAACAAACGCTGACCATGGGTTTCTTAAAAGAATTGGTAAAAATCCAAGAAAAAAATGTCTATGTCTTTTAAGAAAAAGAAAAGGAAACGGTTCGAGTATAAAAGTACATTGGTCAGATCCGTTGTTGTATCCCCGTCTTCTTTTTGGCTTAAACAATAAAATAATATCAAAATTATATTAATTTTCCCAAATTGGTATCTAATTTTATTTATCAGAATTGAGATCTAAACTATTAAACCGTTACCCATTTTACTTCAATTGTTAGTCTCATTAAAAAAATTTTTCAGTCAATCACAAGTTGTCATGTATATCTTTATTCATTTTACCCCAATTGTCAACATAATAGTGTTGATTTTACCATATTTTTTTACATTTTCTCATCAACCAAACACTAAAAAAATTGATTACTGCTTTCTACAAAGCATCCACCATTTTATCATGTTCAAGTTCCAATTGCTTCTACCATCTTTAAGCTTCCAGGCTTTTTTCTTTCTTCACAAATTTCAAGTCAATAGAAATGTTTTTGCTTATTTCCTCTGATCTTAAACCATGCCTCAGCACAAAGTTTATGAGTAGAAAGCAAGATCATCTTTACAAGAACAACCCAATTCAATAGGAATCCTAGATTCATGGATGTTACTTTTCAAACCCAAATTACAAATTCTACATTCTTTCTCCATTTTGGCCAAAATGCACATTGATTTTAGCAACTCTGCCCTCAATCTCCACCTCCACAAAATAATTCGACACCCTATTGTAATTTGAGGCACCGTTGTTATTCTCCTAATCGAGGAAGCTATAGTCGTCGTAAGAACCACTTGCAGTGGAATAAAGTTGAAGGTGCTATAGGTCGTACAATAGGCTGTGCCACAGAAGGTGGAGGTTGCATTGCCATCAGATTATTTCTCATGAACTTCGAGAACCACTGTCCCATTAAACCGAAGAACATATTTTTAGCTTCGTTTTCTATCATCAGTAATATCGGCACACCTTGACTTGCTCCAGAATAATTTGTTGGAACATTACTGTTCATCTCATTTGTCTCATCTCGTTCAAAATTAGACATTTTCAATTATCTGCAAAAATTGAGGTTAGATCGGATCCACCAATATCACTCTATTTTAGGTTTATATAACGTGTATTTCTAAACTTTAAATCTCACTAAATGCAATCCAAGAATCGACTAAATCGTAAGCTCTAATACCATTAAATGTAACATCCAAAACATGACACCGTCATCGATTACGGTTCTAAGGCTACTAACATCCATGTCTCGACACAATTACAAATCACATCTCATTTCAATAACATTCATGATATGATTATACATTCAATTCTATTTCATCATTCTTACTTAGCTTATCAACCCAATTCATAAGGATTTGATTAAACCCCGTGAAATAGAACACGAAGCATAGAATTCATCAAAATAGGGGTCACACGATCGTATGCCAGACCGTGTACATACACGAAATACCCTTACAGGATCGTGTCACAAACCATGTAACAAGCCGTGTGAACATGCAAAATTACTCCACACGCCCGTGTGTGAAACCGTGTACTAGGCCGTGTGTCAACTCGAAAATAGGCCACATGACTGTGTTTTAGCTCGTGTGTAGCCCGTGTGAACCCTGCACCTATTTTACCTAGGGCACATGCCCGTGTGATGGCCCGTGTGACAGGTCGTGTGTACTTCCGAAATGCCAAAAATAACGTGAAAAATTTCTATAAAATCCACTCAATATGTACCTATCTTCACATAGTTCATTTACCTATGATCATACATAAAAAAAAAAAGGCAAATAAGGCTTCCAATATTACCATATCATTGACAAACAACATCTAAATGAATACTCATTTTTTTACACATTGCATAACAAAATACACTTATAAGTCTAACAAGTATACTCATATTTATCCAAGATATAACTTCAACAATTCCCTCTAAACTTAACATCTAATACAAAATACCAACTTGCAACCAAAATATATAACATCAAATAGCTTTCAAAAATTACCAACAGACTAAATCAAATCCCTAGTACATGCCATATAACCAAGTGAGATAAAGACTATCGAATGAGCTACTGAGATAGTGTGATTTGCTTTGAGGTGATCCGATCTTCACCCAGCAAAACGAAATCTACAAAGCAACAATAAATCCACATGTAAGCTTTCTAAGTTTAGTAAGATCGCAAGTAAGTATAATTTACCACAACATCAATTGTCTTGCAATAACATGATACATCCGAGCCTTGTCATGGTATATCACTCCTCCTGAGCTAAAATGACATTATGCTCTAACCGAGACATAAACGATCACTTAGCATTACGCTCTAACCAAGACATAAGCAAATTCATAGCAATATGCTCTAACTGGGACGTAGACATATGCAACTTCATAATAATACGCTCTAACCGAGATGTATGCAACATCTTTGCTATACGTTTTTACCGAGATGTATGCAACATCATAATAATATGCTCTAATCGAGACGTATGCAACATCATAGCAATACACTATAACTGAGACATATGTAACATCATAGTAACACGCTCTAACCAAGACGTATGTAACTTTATATCGATATGCTCTAACTGAGACTTTGCTTCCTTTGAATTATTCGCCAAGTCTTCTATGCCTCATTTCATCCGAAGAACTTCAAAATAAACTTAATTAGTAATATAAATGTGAAATTTAACAATACGAACTTACCAGACTAAATTGCAGTTAGAGTTAAGCTATAGGGACTATTCTGCGATTTTCCCTTTTCCTCTATCTGTAACACGATCTTGATCTAACACAACAAATTATTCAATTTCCTTATTAAAACATAAGAATTAAATCATTTCATGCATTTAAGTCCTTTTTGGAAAATTTATGAGATTACCCTTAACATTTTATTTTTATTCAATTTAGTCCTTAGACCTTAAACATGCAAAATAACCATTTCCACTTCAACCCCATGCCAGCCGAATATACTAGGGTATTTTCCCAAGTCCTACATGCAATTTATTTCACACCAAGTATATATAATTTCATCATTTTAACATTTTAGTCCTTAAACCCTAAATTCATTAAAAATCACTTTATAAAAAAACACCAAACCTAACCACCAAGCTTTCAAATCTACCATAAACATTCAAAATCAAGCTCATTCATCAATGGAAAAAAATAACATTTGACAGATTCACAAATTAATCTTTGGGTTAGCTAGATTAAGCTAATACGAACTCAAAAACATAAAAACGATTAAAAACGAATATGATTTGCTTACCCAAATCAAAACTTCAAGAAGATGAAAATCGAAACCTTAGTTTCCTTCTTTTAGTCGTGGAAGAAAGAAAAGAAAAAAAGATGATGAAATTATCATCCTTATTTCTTTTAATTTAATTTATATAGTTTTTTTTGTAAATTTTATGACTTTCATCATTAAAATTAATTAACCCTTTTTAACTATAATTAAACCCCATTATAATCAATATATATCATAGCTATCCACTACTTAACTTAAATTGGTTAATTTTTTCATTTGGTCCCTCTACTTAATCAAACTCTATTTTCACACCTTTATAGTTTAGTCCTTTTTACTTAATTAACTATCTAAACAATAAATTCCTTTACCAAAATTTAATATGACTCCAAGGACTCATAAATATTAAAAAATTAATATTTATAAACTGACTCATCGGAGTTGTTGTCTCGAAACCACTTTTTTTACACCAATTAAAAACGAGTTGTTACAACTCTCTCCTTTTAAGGAAATTTCACCCTAAAATTTCTTACTAATGAATAGGTTAGGGTATTATGATTTCATCGATGCCTCAATCTCCCATGTAACTTCTTCTAACCCGTAACGATTCCACAAGACTTTTACTAGTGGTACTATTTTATTTCCCTGCTCCTTTATTTCACGAGCTAGAATTTTAACTGATTCCTCTGGATACGACAAATCTGGTTGTATCTCAACTTCGCAAGGAGTAATAACATGAGAAGGATTTGATCTATAACGTCTCAGAATCAAAAAATGAAAAACATTATGAATCTTCTAGAGTTCTAGAGGTAAAGCGAGCTTGTAGGCTACTGGATGTACCCTCTATAACCTTATACAGCCCAATAAATCACAGACTCAGTTTCCTTTTCCTACCAAAATGTAACACCTTCTTCCAAGGTGAAACTCTATGAAAAACTCAATATCCAACTACAAACTCTATATCTTTTCTCTTGAGATCTGTATATGACTTCTGCCGATCGGACGCTACTTTTAAGCAATCACAGATTACCTAAACTTTGTCTTTTGTCTCATGTATCAAGTCAATTCCAACCAGTATAGATTCACTCAACTCTGACCAGCATAGTGGTGTTATGCACTTCCTACCATATAATGCCTCGAACAGTGCCATTTTAATACTGGATTGATAACTGTTATTATAAGCAAAATCTACCAATGGTAGGTACCTCCCCCAACTACCCTTGAACTCCAATACACAACATCGTAACATGTCCTCCAAAATCTGTATCACCCACTTAGACTGACCATCGTTTGCGGATGGTTTGCAGTATTGAAATTCAATCGGGTGCCCAAAGCTTCATGGAGCTTACCCCAGAACCTCGAAGTAAAACGCAGATTCTTGTCATAGATAATAAATACTAGCACCCCGTGCAGTCGCACGATCTCAGATACATACAACTCAGCCAACTTCTCAAGTGTGAAATCTATACGAATAAGGATGAAGTGACCTAACTTAGTCAATCTATCAACTATAACCCAAACTAAATCTTTCTTCCACGGTGTCACCAGTAGCCCTATAACAAAATCTATAGTAACTCGCTCCCACTTTCACTCGAAAATGATAATAGGCTATAAGAATCCAGACGGTACCTGATGCTCGGCTTTTACCTATTGACATACCAGACATCTATTTACATACTCAGAAATCTCACGTTTCATACTTGGCCACCAGTACATTCTCTTCAAATCATTATACATTTTTATGCTCATTGGATGAATGAAGTATGTACTATTATGAGCCTTTATCAAAATGTCCTATTTCAAATCCGAATCATTAGGAACAATACTCTATCGCGAAAATACATCATGCCCTCAGCATCAACAGTGAATCCTGTAGTGAAATCATTCTGAATCTATTCTTTCTTAGCTACGAGCTTTCGAATTTAGCTCTTTAGAGACAAATGTACGTTCAACGCTGCAAACAATGATTTCTGACTCAGAGCCTTTCCAACAACATTAGCTTTCCTCGGATGATAGTCAATCACAATATTATAATCTTTCAGTAATTCTAACCATCGTTGCTATATTAAATTCAGCTCTTTCTGAGTCATCAAATACTTCAAGCTCTTATGATCGGTAAAAATGTGGCATCTCTCACCATAAAGATAATGATGCCAAATATTCAATGTAAAGACAATGGCAGCTAACTCCAGATCATTGGTCGAATAATTCTTCTCATGCGACTTTAACTGTCAGGAGGCATAAGCTATCACTTTCTCAGCTTACTTCAGAACACAACCCAAACCATTCAATGACACATCGTTATTAAAAATAAATCTGTCTCAGGTTGTGTCAACATAAGTGCTTCTGTTAACATTTTGTTTAACTGATCAAAGCTCTGCTGACACTTTTTTGACCATACAAACTGAACACTCTTCTGAAGTAACTATGTCATCGGCAAAAGGTATTATGGAAAAATTTTTAACAAATCGACAGTAATAACCACCCAATCCCAAGAAATTGCGTACCCCTGAAACATTCTTCGGAACTTTCCAACTAAGAATGACATAAAATTTTCTTGGATCAACCCGTATACCTTCAGAAGATACCACGTGACCCAAAAATCCAACCTCTTGAAGCCAAAACTCGCATTTGCTAAATTTCGCGTGCAAGTGTTTCTCTCGCAAAATTTATAACACCTCTCTCTAATGTTGAGTATGCTCTGTCTCTATCTTGGAATAGATTAATATATCATCAATAAATACCACTACGAACCTATACAACTGAGGTTGAAAGACTCTATTCATTAAATCCATAAATGCTACCGTAGCGTTAGTTAACCCAAATGGCATCACCAGAAATTCGTAGTGTCTATATCAAATCTTGAATGCAGTCTTCGACACATCACAGTCTTTTACTCTCATATGATAATATCCCGATCTGAGATCTATTTTGGAAAATACTATTGCACCTTTCAATTGGTCAAACAACTCGTAAATATGAGGTAACAAATATTTATTATTTACTATAATCTTGTTCAGCTACCGATAATCTATGCACATTCTTATTGAACCATATTTTTTCTTTACAAACAATACCAATGCACGACAAGGTGATACACTTGGGTGAATAAAACCTCTGTCTAATAACTATTGCAATTGTGCCTTGAGTTCTTTCAACTCTATCGGTGCCATCCTATACGATCGGATCGATATCGGAGTAGTACCCAATATTAAATCAATACCAAACTTTACTTCCCTGATCGAAGGCAATCTAGTAACTCTTCAGGAAACACATCTGTAAACTCATTAACAACCTGAACCTGTTTCAACTCTATCCTTGACTCTCAGGTATCTAATATGTAAGCTAAAAAAGCTTCACAGTCGTTACGAACCATTTTCTATACAGGCATAGCCAAAATCACATTAAAATCACTGTTCAGCTTACTAGACTCAACTGTAATCATCTCGCCCCTCAAGCATTTCAAACCAATCCATCTTTATTTGCAAATTAACCACTGCATCATGCTTAAATAATCAGTCCATACCCAGAATCACATCGAACTCATAAAAAGGTAGTAACACAGATCAGCAAGAAATTCATAACCTTGTACTTTTAGTGGACATTTACGACACACCTGATTAACTACAACACTATGACCCAAAGGATTTGTAACTTGTACATTAAATTTAGTTAACTCAATAGACAAACTTTTATCATTTGCCAATGCAGTACATATATAAGAATGAGTCGACCTTGGGTCAACTAGAGCAAACACAATATCATTAAAAAGATAAAATATATCATTAACAACATTAGGCGCGGTAGCCTCTTCTCTATCACAAACATTATATGTTCGTACAGGTGCTCGACCCTCAGACCTATTTACAACTTCTTTAACCTCACTTCGACCTTCAACCTTCGACCATACCACTGCTTTGACTCGATCGTCCGTCTTCTTGTGGTGTAGCTGAGGGTTTCACATTTCGATCTTCTTTTACCACAGGTTCCATCAAACAAAACCAAATATAATGCTCGATAGATCCATATCTAAAACATGTGCTCCTCTTCAGCCCGTACTCTCTAGAATGAAATTTTTCACAGTGTTCACACGCATGCTTGGGTACATTATGGACACTAGCTACATTATCCGCAGGCCGATTCTGAGATCTCAATTCAGGTTGCACCAATCTACTCTTACTCTGGAACCCAGATGTTGTAGCTGCATAATTCTCACTTTCTTTGAATTTCTTCGGTGGCGACATAAAGAATACTCTAGAAAGATTCTTCTTACCAAACTCTCAAATATCTTTTCCCTCTATTTTTTATGATTAGAAATTTCTTTCATCTTTTGAGCACGATCAATTAAGATAACAAACGATCATAATTCTGAATTGTCTACCATTACTTTAATTTCATCATTCAGCCCGTCTTCAAAACGAACACACATATCCTCATCTGTCAACATAATCTCTCGTGCATATTTACTGAGTTGCACAAACTCCCTCTTGTATTCAGCAACTGACATGTTTTCCTATTTTAATTCCAGAAACTCTTTCTTCTCTCTATCCAAGTACATTTTACTGATTTTTTTCTTTTTAAATTCATTTTGAAAGAATTTCCAATTGGATTTTATTCTCAAGAACTATTGTCAGCATAGTCGTCCACCAATTATAAACTTTTCCTTTTAACGATGACGCATGAAATCTCAAATAGTCTTTAGGAGAATAAGCCATTTCATTAAGAACTCTCTGCATGTTCTCTAACTAGTACTCGGCCATGAAAGGATCATTCTCAATGCTACCTCAAAATTCCTCTGCACCATACTTCCTTATCTTATCGGTTGGGATACGTCATCTCTGTTCAACCACTAAGGGATGTGAAGGCATAAAAGGGGGTACTGGAGGTACTACAAGTTGTACGGTAGGCTGTGCCACAGGAGGTAGAGGTTAAGGTGTCATCAAATTATTTCTCATGAACTCCTAAAACCTCTATCCCATTAAATCGAAGAATATGTTTTTGGCTTCATTTTTCGTCATTGGTAATATCAACACACCTTGACTTGCTCCAAAACCATTTGTTGGAACATTACTGTTTACCTCGTTTGTCTCATCTCGTTTAGAATCAGATATTTTTTATTATCTGTAAAAATTGAAGTTAGATCGGATCCACTAATACCACACTATCACAGGTTTATATGGTATGTATTTTTAAACCTTAAGTCTCATTAAATATAGTCCAAGAATCGGCCAAATCGTAAGGTTTGATACCATTAAATATAACACTTAAAACTCGACACCGTCGTCGGTTAGGGTTTCGAGGCTACTAACATCCATGTCTCGACACAATTATGAATCACATCTCATTTCAATAACATTCATGATATGATTATACATAGAATTCATTAAAAAATGGGTCACACGGTTGTGCCCCAAACTGTGTGCTAGAGAATTCATTAAAAAATGGGTCACACGGTTGTGCCCCAAACTGTGTGCCAGACCTTGTGCATACACGAAATACCCTTACACGATCGTCTCACAAACCGTGTGACAAGCCATGTGAACATACGAAATTACTCCACACACCCGTTTGTGAAATCGTATACTAGTTCGTGTGTCAACTAAAAAATAGGTCACATGACCGTGTCCCAACCCGTATGCAGCCCATGTAAACCTTGGACCTATTTTACCTAGTGCGCACGCTCGTGTGATGGCCCGTGTGTCAGGCCATATGTACCTGCAAAATGCAAAAATTAACATTTAAAATTTCCAAAAAAATCCACCCAACATGTACCTATCTTCACATAGTTCATTTACCTATGATCATACATAAAAAAATTAGGCAAATAAGGCTTCTAATATTATCATATCATTGACAAACAACATCTACATGAATGCTCGTTTCTTTACACATTGTATAACAAAATATACATAAAAGTCTAACAAGTATACTCATATTTATCCAAGATATAACTTCAACAATTCACTCCAAACTTAACATCTAATCCAAAATACCAAATTGTAACCAAAATATATAACATCAAAATAGGTTTCAAACATTCCCAACAAACTAAGTCAAATCCCTAGTACATGACATATAACCAAGGGAGATAAAGACTATCAAACGAGCTGCCGAGATAGTGTGATTTGTTTCGAGATGATCCGATCTTCAACCAAAAGAATGAAATCTACAAAACAACAATAAATCTACAGGTAAGCTTTCTAAGCTTAGTAAGTTCGTAAGTAAGTATAATTTACCACAACATCAAATATTTTGCAATAACATGATACATCCGAGCCTTGTCATGGTATATCGCTCCTCTTGAGTTGAAATGACCTTATGCTCAAATCGAGACATAAGCTGTAACACCCCTTACCCGGTCCGATCGTCAGACACGAACAGACACTTGTTAGACTAGAAATTTTCTCATTTAATTACCAAAAATCCCTTGTATTATCATTAAGCCATGTCTCGTAAACATTCGTTTAAGAAATTTTGGGTTTTAGAGTCGTTCACCTTTGTTTCAACTAAAAATAACATTTCTGAAATATTTAATGGACTTCTATCGATACTTGAATAGTTGAGTACTGGTAGAAGTCTAGACAGTGAGCATGGAAAAAGGGTTGCATTTATCTACCGATAGAAGTGTAGGTTTTACTGAAACAAGTATGGGAACTACCGATACAACCCATACTTCTACCAATACAACAAGTTCCAGAGAGCACAAGAAATTTTCCTTGCAACTTCTGCAGATACAAGTGAAACAACTACTGAAACTACGTTTAACTACTGATACTAAAAAAACATTCTACAAATCTTAAACAAATCAGAGGTTGAAATTCAAACTGCCCTGTACTTCTATCGTAGGCATCAAAGTTCTACCAGTAGAAGTACACAAACTTCATAATATTGTGAATTTCATAATTTCCAAGTGTATTACTGTTACATCATCTTAGAAAAGATCAATTTAATCCACAAAAATGCTAATTGGACATATTTCCTAATCTAATTCAAAATAACGAAATTTCGACTTTTATAAATGCCATTTTATAACCTAAAATGAGTAATCAAGAGCTACCAAATAGAATTCGGATAGTGTGATGATGCTCTTTCGATCCCAACGATCAAGCCTCCAAACGATCTACAAGAAAACAAAAATCAACTATATAAGAATATAATACTTAGTAAGTCCATATCAAGATATCAACTTACCAAAGGCCTAATTACCAAGATTTTTTTTCCGTTCATGTACATATTTCCATATCTAAAATTTTCTTCTCAAGATTCTCATAATCTCTCTCTTGTGCTATACCTTATATTTCAACCGTATTTTTGTTATATTTCTTGCATATAGTGTTATTGGTGTACTTGTTGGGTCTTTAGAAATTACATGGGTCATATTCGTATCATTTCCATATTGAGTATGCATGTACAATCGCTGTATCATGTATTGCTCACACGAGCTGTGAAATGGGCCTGCTCACACGAGCTGTGGAGAATCCGTAACAAATACCGGATCTAAGCCACCGGTAGAACATCTAAGATTGGCACCCATATGACTTGTAAATCCCGAAATCGAGTCATGTAAATCATAGTATTCCTCAGAATTCAACGGGCATTTATCTATGTCATTTAATGTTATTCTATCACCAATCAGTTTTTCCTCACCAATTATAAACAAGCAACCAATAATAATAATTGAAGTTATATATGTATGAAAATAAGTAATTTACTTAAGTAAGTTACGAACTTACCTCGGTTGTTCAAAAGTGCAAAAAAGAGTCGTTGACTATTCTACGACCTTATCTTTTCCTCGACTCGAACCCAGTTGTTGCATGTCTTGATCTAGACAATCATATATTCATCCAATCATTCAATTTTCAATATAAATGACCAAAATAGATACAAAACCTTTACTATGATAATTTTACTAAACTACCCAAAACATGTTAACTCTTGTGCTATGTAATCCAATATCTCAACCCAACTCAAAATTAACACACCCTTATTGTGCCTTTATCCTAACTCCTTATTTTCTACTAATTAACAAATAACTCTTACATCCATACCATTCCCATAGCTAGGTTCCCTTGGAACCTAAATCTTCTAAGATGTTTAATAGCTTGTGTTAATAGCTTTCAAGTTCAATGGTTTAATGGCAAAACCCACAACATTCTCCTCATATATGTAAAACTCTAAGCTAAACCATAGCTTGAGTCAACCTACAGTCAACTTGTTCAAACCTTAATGAGTTTAAACCAAGTAAAGGATTAAACCTAACCTCAAAGTTTACCCAAACAAGAGAAAAGCTTGACTCAAATCTTCTTTCCTTGCTCAACCATGGATGTTTTCTCATTGAAGGAGAAGAAGGAAGAATAAGGGCACTTTTTCTTCTCTTTTTCAATCAAAATATAATATAAAGAAATTATATTTCTTTTATCCATTATATTTTTCTTTCATACTAACCTAAAAATTGGTAATCATTACCTATCCTTTCTTCCTCTTCACTGAATTACAGCTAAACTCATTTCTTTTCTTTCTTTATAATAAATTTAAAATTTCCACTAAAATATCCTAGGTAAAAGGAGTGTCACCGTTCACTTCCTTCAAGATGGCTTATTTGCCACTTTGATCCCTACAATGCCTACTCTCTACATTGATGGATATTTCAAGTTATCAAACTTCACCTTTTGAATCTCTTTCCATCAAGTCCTTTTTGTGTAATTAATAAATCAAGCCTTTAAATTTCTTAATTAAAATTTAATATGAGCCTTTTATCTTTCTCGTAAATATTAATTTAATTGTATTCACTAACATCACTCGTCGAAATGTGTGGTTTCGAACCACTGTTCCTAAAGCCACTGAATTCGGGTTGTTGCAACTCTCCCCTCAAGAAATTTTCATCCTCGAAAATCTTAACGGAGAATAAATTTGGGTATTCTAATTTCATCATCTCTTCCATTTCCTAAGTAGCTTCCTCAACCCCATGCCAATGCCACAAGACTTTTACCAAAGCTATACGTTGTTCCTTAACTCCTTGAATTCTCTAGCCAAGATTTTTACTAGTTGTTGAAACGTTTATTTTTGGGAAAACAAACAGGTGTCAAACAATATTTTAAAAATCGAAATATGGAGTCGCCACCAATCTTTTTATTTGGTGTGATTGTATCATCATAAAACGCTTAAAATCTGTTTTGAAAGATGTTTTGGTCTTCGAAATCCAGAAAATGGGTTCGAGAGTCGGTTACGTAAGAGGAAGGATTAACACCCTGTGAGAGGAAGGATTAGCACCCTCACACGCCCAAAATTGGTACCACATCAATTATTATCCGTCTTAATTTAAAAATTTAAAACCCCGAGTGAAGTTTAAAATACGATCCTTGAATGCATGATTTATTCGGTGTACACGTTGAAAAGGAAATCGAGTTTCATTTAGAAGTCTCATAATTTCAAAATGATCAAGGAAGAAAGTCACGCCCAGTGAGTTAGGACATAACGTTTTGAGATCCGAAAATAACGAACCCTCCTTCGTTGCCAAATTTAAATTTTAAAAAGGGTATTCGATTATTTCGGTTTGAAGAAAAATAGCTACTAGTAAGTTAAGGCACAATTTTTGAAATCCGAAATAAAGGAATATTGCCTTGATTTTAAATAATTGTATTTTTTGGAGAAAATCTAAACGCAATTTTAATTTAATGATGAATGCATAAATTAAATAATGCAATTTATCGACAACATTAAGTAGAACAATTAAGCAGATAAGTAAATGCAAAAAATTAAGCATAAGATAAAATACGAAATATGATAGAATGCAAAAAATTAAGCATAAGATAAAATACGAAATATATAGAATCATGAAAAAAAAAAAAAAAAGATTAATTAAAAATACGAAGAAAAATAATTAAATTTTGCATAAAATCGAAGAAAAAAGATTCGAGTTTAAAATGCAATTTTGGACAAGTTTAGGGTTAAAATGTAATTTTGGGAAGGTTGGGGTTAAAAATGTAATTTTGGAAAATTTTATGGTCAAAATGTGATTTTAGAAAAGTTCAAGGTTAAAATGTAATTTTTGAGAAGTTTGGGGTTAAAATGTAATTTTGGAGAAGTTCAATGGTCAAAACGTAATTTTGGAGAAGTTTGAGGTTAAAATGTAATTTTTGAGAAGTTCGAGGGTCAAATGTAATTTTAGAGAAGTTCGAGGTCAAAATGTGATTTTAGGAAAGTTTAAGGTCAAAATATAATTTTGGAGAGGTTCGAGGGTCAAAATGTTATTTTGGAGAAGTTCAGGGTCAAAATGTGATTTTGGGAAAGTTTGTGGACTACCTGAACAATAAATCCAAAAAAAATTGACATGTGGTAGCCTCCTAGATCTCCAAACTGTTGAGGGACCAACTTGAAAAATAATTAAAATTATTGGGCCAATTTGTAATAAATTATAAATTGAATTAAGGACTAAACTAAAACAAATAAAAACGAGGAAGGGCTAACTGCTAAAATAAACCAAAAAGGGACACGTGGCAGCTTCCTAATCCTCCAAAAAGGAAATAAAATTGATGGTTAATTTTAAAATAAATTAAAAATATGCAAAGGGACTTAATTGTAAATTAAAAGAAAAACGAAAGGATCAAAGTAGAAATTTCCTATTTTTTAAAAAAATTTAATTCTCAACATAAACCAAAACGACGTCGTTTTGGGTGATTTAAGTCATTCCTAAAATTACGTCGTTTTAGGACCCTATATAAACCCTTTTAAACCCCATTTTTCCTCATTTTTTTCATTCATTTCTTCAAAAACACCAAAAAAACTCTCTCTTCTCTCTTTTCTTCTCTTTTTCTTTGTTTTTTATGAGTCTCTCTCCGACCAACCGCTCCCATCGTCCGTTGTCCGTCGACCACTGTCAACTGCCGCCGTGCACGGAGGCCCAAGTACAATTTTTTTAAAACATAGATCGAGTTTAGATTTATAGATCTAACTCCTCAACTTTCAAAAAAGCTAAAAAAATATGTATATTGTGTATGAATCTACTTTTGAAAATAGAGAAACAAAAAGAAAATAAATGGGTGTATGTGCATATATGGATGTATATATATATGTGTGGTTGTATATGTATATGCAAATATTGATGTATCTTGAGCAATACCATTGTTGAATTTCTCTGAATTTGAATCTGTTTCGTTGCTATTTCTTTTTCAATTTTTTTAATTTCAAAATGCTTGTAAAATCTAAGGGAGGATTCCCCATTTACAGATTTGCATTTGGCTCTATATAGCCATTATTTACAATCATTACAATTTGTCTTTTGTTATTTAATATTGCTGACTTCTTTTTCTCCAACTTGTTTTGCAAATGGCCATGGCGATGATGGTGACTTGGTGGCAGTGGTGCCGATGTGGCAAGCTCTGAGTGAAGGAGAGAGCGGCAGCTTGGTGCAAATTGTAGCAGATTAGGGTTTTGAGAAATTTTTTTTTGTAAAAATGGGTTTGTTGGGCTCTTTGGTTTTTGGGCTAGGTTAGGTTGGGTTTAGGGTGTTTTGCTTAGGATTGTAAATTGGGTAGGTGGTTTTGTATTTGGACATTTTAATTTTAAATTTAAAATTTTATTTAGGTTCCATTTGGTTTAAATGCTGGGCTCAGTCAAAATTGGGCTCCAACACTAGTTCTTCACCATAAATCATATATGGTTGTATTTCTACTTTCGTTGGCGTAATCACATGCAATGGGTCAGATCTATATCATCTCAACATCAATACATGGAAAACATTATAAATTTTATCCAACTCAGACGACAATGCCAAACGGTAAGCTACCGGTTCTATTCTTTCAATAATTTCATAAGGTCCAATGAATCGCGAACTAAGTTTGCCCTTGCGGCCGAAACGAAGGACTTTTTTCCAAGGCAAAACCTTCAAGAACATTTTATCCCCAACTTGGAATTCAATATCTTTCTTTTTCAAATCCGTGTATGACTTTTGACTATCCGAGGCCACCTTCAAACAGTCTTGTATCACTCTAAGTTTTTCCTTTGTCTCATGAACCAAGTCAGCTCCAAAAATTTTCTTTTCACTCAACTTTGACCAGTACAAGAGGGTTTTACAGTTTCGTCCATATAATTCTTCATATGGGGCCATTTTAATACTCGTTTGATAACTGTTATTATATGAGAACTCGACTAACGAAAGAAATTTCTCCCAATTACCCTCGAACTCAATAGTACAACAACGCAGCATGTCCTCAAGTATTTGAATTACCCTCTCGATAGTGCAACTTGATGCCTAAAGCTTCATGTAGTTTATCCCAAAATCTAAAGGTAAATCGGGGATCCCGATCCGAGATAATTTACAGTGGTACTCCATGCAATCTAACGATCTCAACAACATATATCTCCGCTGGCCTCTTCATAGGATAATTCATACGTATTGGAATAAAGTGGGCCGATTTAGTCAAACCATCCACTATGGCCCAAACAACATCCTTCTTCCTTAGAGACAATGGTAACCCCGTCACAAAATCCATGGTAATTCTTTCCCACTTCCATTCTGGTATCATAATTGGCTGGAGCAACTTGAAGGTAGTTAATGTTCGGCTTTAACTTGTTGGTATACTAAGCACTTCGACACAAACTCTAAAATCTCTCGTTACATACTCGGCCACCAATACATTCGTTTCAAGTCGTGGTACATCTTATTACTTCCAAGATGGATTGAGTATCCATTGCTATGTGCTTCTTGTAAAATACTTTGCTTAACCTTTGAATTATTAGAACGCACAATCTATCTCGAAAATATACACTCCCATCAACACCAAGGTGAAAAGTTGAAATATGGAGTTTTACCAATCTGTTTCAATTTAACATTCAACTCTAGGTCATTTTTCTGAGCTTCACTTATCTGTTGTAAAAATGTTGGTCTAGCTCTTAATTCAACTAAGATGCATCCATCATTACCCATCGTCAATCGGGTACCCAAGGCTTTCAAAGCAAACAAGGATTTCCTACTCAGTGCGTCGGCCACCACGTTGGCCTTACCCGGCTGATAGTCAATGACCAAGTCATAGTCCTTCAGTAAGTCTATCCATCTATGCTGACGCAAATTGAGTTCGTTTTGTGACATCATATATTTCAAACTCTTGTGGTCCGTGAAGACATGGCATTTTTCCCCGTATAAATAGTGGGGCAAAATCTTCAAAGCGAATACAATAACTATCAATTCCAAATCATGTGTTGGGTAGTTCTTCTCATGTGGTTTAAACTGTCGTGAGGCGTATACTACCACTTTGCCTTCTTGCATCAATACGCACCCTAACCCGTTCAATGAAGCATCACTATAAACTATGAATTCTTTACCGGCCTCGGGTTGAATCAATACAGGTGCTTTAGTTAACAACATTTTCAACTTATCAAAACTTTGCTGGGACTCGACAGACCACATAAGCTGTACGTCTTTTTGTAACAACTTTGTCAAGGGCGAGGCAATTATTGAAAATCCTTTGATGAAACGTCAATAATATCCCGCCAATCTTAGGAAGCTTCGATTTGGCAGTTTTCAATCCAGAATAGCTAATATTTTTCCCAGATCTACTCTGATGCCTTCCGTAGACATGACATGACATGACCTAGAAACCCAACTTCTCGTAATCAGAACTCGCATTTACTGAACTTTGCAAATAACTGCCTCTCACGTAGAGTCTGTAGAACAATACTCAAATGTTTTGTGTGTTCAGCCTCATCCTTCGAGTAGATCAATATATCATCAATGAACACCACCAAAAACTTGTCCAAGTACGGTCTAAATAACTTGTTCATCAAATCGATAAAAGCGGCTGAGGTATTTGTCAAACCGAATGGCATGACCAAAAATTTGTAATGCCCATACCTAGTCTTGAAAACTGTTTTCAATACATCACTATCCTTGACCCGAAATTGATAATACCCCGAGCGAAGATAAATCTTTGAAAACATTGTAGCCCCTTTCAACTGATCAACTAAGTCATCTATGCGTGGTAAAGGATACTTATTCTTATTCGTGACCTTGTTCAACTATTGGTATTCAATGCACAACCACATCGATTTATCCTTTTTCTTAACAAACAAAACAGGTGCACCTCATAAAGAGAAACTCAGTTGGATGAATCCTTTATCTGCTAATTCTTGCAACCGCGCCTTCAATTCTTTTAACTCCTTCGGAGCTATTCTATACAAAGCAATTGGCATAGGGGAGGCTCCAAGTACCAATTCAATTGCAAAATTTATTTCCCTAATCAGTAGTAATCCCGGTAATCCTCGGGAAATACATCCGTAAAATTACAAACGGTCGAAATTGATTCTAATTCTGGTTCTGCAACACTAGTATCTATCAAATGTGCCAGAAATACCTCACGTCCCTTCCGTACACATCTCTGAGTTGATAGAGTAGAAATAATACTAACGATACTGTCACAACTGTTTGACTCAATTCTAATCGATTCATCGGTTTAACCCTTTAATATAATCTATCTCTATTTGCAGTTCACCATTGCATCATGTAGAGTTAACCAATCCATACCAAGGATCATGCCAAATTCGTCAAAAGGTAACAACATCAAATCAGCCAAAAAATCACAACCTTGAATTTTCAGTGAACAGTTGCGACATACTTTGTTTACTAACACATGTTGGCCTAATGGGTTGGTTATTTTAACTACGAACTCAGTTGATTCTACCGGTAGATTCTTATTAAGCATAAGGTTAGTACATATATATGAATGGGTTGACCCTGGGTCAATCAATGCATAAACAGTAACATGAAAGAGAAAAAAACTACCTGTAATCACATCAGGTCATGTAACCTCCTCACAGGCTCGAACGGCATAGGCCCTAGCTGGTGCTCATGCCTCAGACCGAATCGAGGAGTCTCTAGTTGCACTTCTATTATTTCCCATCATCCCACTATTCCTTGGTGGTCTTCCTTTAGAAGGTGTACTCCCAGATCGAGTACTTTAAGCTCTCTCTCTCTCTCTCTCAAACTTCTCAAGACAGTCTTAAAGGGAATGATTCGGTGAACCACATTGAAATAAGATCTCGTCTTCAATCGGCACTCTCTAAAGTGTGTTTAGTTACAAAGTGGACACTCGGGCCTATTATCATGGCGAACACTACCCACTCTAGCTATGGATGTTGATTGCGATCTTGAGCTACTCTATTTTCCTCGATCTCTCCCTAAAAATCTGAATGAATTTGACATGCGACTGGAAGACTCTTTCATTTTCTTTGCTAGGAAGGAGAAGGATCAACCCATTGATCGTTTGCTCATGTCCCACGATTCTTGCTTCGCCTTTCTTTTCTATAAGGTAAGTTCTTCAGCCTTGCTTGCTCGATCAACAAAGACTACAAACTCTTTCAGTTCCAATATCCCAACAAGCAATTTTATGTCTTTGTTAAGACCATCCTCAAATCGGGCACACATACCTACTTCGCTGGCAACACACTCTCGAGCATACTTGCTTAGCTGTACAAACTCCCTTTCATACTTTGGCACCATCCTTCGCCCTTGCTTCAATTGTAGTAACTCTTTCCTCTTCTTATCCAAGTATCTTGACTGATATACTTCTTCTGAAACTCTTTCTGAAAGAAATCCCAACTTACTCGATCCTCTGGTAACATCGCTGATAGAGTCTTTCACCATTGATATGCATAGTCCTTCAGTAAGGATATAGTGCACTGTAAGTAATAATTCAGAGCACAAGACAATTCTCTCAATACTCGGAGAGTATTTTCTAACTAGAATTCTGCCCTCTCATGATAATCTTCTACGGTACCCTAAAATTCTTCATCTCCATACTTTCGAAACTTATCTACTAGAGGTCAACTCACCCGTATTAATTATTGCACTAGTGGAACAGGGGTAATCGGGGTGGTATCGGAGGGGGCGGTGGGCGCTATGCCATCGGATTGGTTCTCATATATTCTGTGAACCACTCAGACATCATGTGGAAGAAAGCTTCTCATGTTTTGCTTCTTTGGCCCTTAGAGACGGGCTCATTAGTTGTCGCCCCTTGGATCGAGGCTTGTACATTACTCTCGACCTCGTCGAGATCAATTAGATTGTGCGACATCTCTTATCAAATAAAAAATCATTGTTAGTTTTAAGAACAGGGAGCATCACACTATCATAGGTTATATAAACGACTTGTACTATCCCTATACTTGCTATGTTCAGTCCTAGAATCGACTAAACCGTAGCTTTGATACCACTAAATATAACACTCCTTACCCGATCTAATCGTCGGACTCGAAGATGCACTAGTTACAACTACAAATTTTCTCATTTAATTACCAAAAATCCCTTGTATTAGCATTAAATCGTCTCTCATAAACATTCGAGTAAGAAATTTCAAGTTTTGGAGTCGTTCTCCTTTGCTTCAACTAAAAATAATATGTCTGAAATATTTAATGAACTTCTCCCGATACTTGAATAGTTGAGTAGTGCTAGAAGTCTAGACAGTAAGCATGGAAAAATGGCTGTAGTTTTCTACCGGTAGAAGTGTAAGTTCTACCGATACAACCCATACTTCTACCAATACAATAAGTTCCAAAGAGTAAAGGAAATTTACCCTGCAACTTCTACCAATACAAGTGAAACAACTACCGAAACTACGGTCATCTGTCAATACTTAGAAAATATTCTATCGATACTAAATAAGTCAGAGGTTGAAATTCAAACTACCCTATACTTCTACCAATAGGCACCAAAGTGCTACCGTTATAAGTACACAGACTTCATAATATTGTGAATTTCATAATTTCCAAGTGTATTACTATTACATCATTTTACAAAAGATCAGTTTAATCAATCAAAATGCTAATTGGATATATTTCCAAATCTAATTCAAAATAACAAAATTTCGACTTCTATACATGCCATTTTATAACCTAAGATGAGTAACCGAGAGCTACCAAATAGAAGTCGGATAATGTGATAATGCTCCTTCGATCCCAACGATCAAGCCTCCAAACGGTCTACAAGAACACGAAAATCAACTATATAAGCATATAATACTTAGTAAGTCCAGCAATCGATAAGACATCTAAGACCAGCACCCATATGACATGTAATGCTCACACGAGCTGTGAAGGGGGCCTACTCACACAAGCTATAGAGAATCCGTAACAAATGTTGGATCTCAGCCATCAGTAGAACATCTAAGACCAGCACCCATATGACTTGTAAATCCTGAAATCGGGTCATTCAAATCCTAGTATTCCTCATAATCCAATAGGCATTTATCTATCATTTCATGTTATTCTATCACCAATCAGTTTTTCCTCACCAATTATAAACAAGCAACCAATAATAATAATTCAAGTTATATATGTATGAAAATAAGCAATTTACTTAAGTAAGTTACGAACTTACCTCGGTTGTTCAAAAGTACAAAAAGGAGTCGTTGACTACTCTGGGACCTTGTCTTCCTTGACTCGAACCCGATTGTTGAATGTCTTAATCTAAACAATCATATATCCATCCAATTATTCAATTTTCAGTGTAAATGACCAAAATAAATACAAAACCTTTATTATGGTAATTTTACTAAACTACCCACAACATGTTAACTCTTATGCTATGTAATCCATATCTCAACTCAACTCAAAATTAATACACCCTTGTTGTTCCTTTATCCTAACTCCATATTTTCTACTAATTAACAAATAACTCTTGCATCCATACCGTTCCCATAGCTAGGTTCCCTTGGAACCCAAATCTTCTAAGATGTTTAATAGCTTGTGTTAATAACTTTCAAGTTCAATGGTTTAATGGCAAAACCCACAACATTCTCCTCATGTATGTAAAACTCTAAGCTAAACCATAGCTTAAGCCAACCTACGGTCAACTTGTTCAAGCCTTAATGAGTTCAAACCAAGTAAATGATCAAAGCTAACCTTAAAGTTTACCCAAACAAGAGAAAAGCTTGACTCAAATCTTCTTTCCTTGCTCAACCATGGATGTTTTCTCGTTGAAGGAGAAGAAGGAAGAGTGAGGGCACTTTTTCTTCTCTTTTTCACTCAAAATATAATATAAAGAAATTATATTTCTTTTATCCATTATATTTCTCTTTTATACTAACCTAAAAGTTAGTACTCATTACCTATCCTTTCTTCCTCTCCACTCAATTACACCTAAACTCATTTCTTTTCTTTCTTTATAATAAATTTAAAATTTCCACTAAAATATCCTAAGTAAAAGGAGTGTCACTGTACACTTCCTTTAAAATGACTTATTTGCCACTTTGATCCCTACAATGCCTACTCCCTACATTGTTGGATATTTCAAGTTATCAAACTTCACATTTTGAATCTCTTTCCATCAAGTCCCTTTTGTGTAATTAAAAATCAAGCCTTTAAATTTCTTACTTAAAATTTAATATGACTCTTTTACCTTTCTCGTAAATACTAATTTAATTGTATTCACTAACATCACTCATCGGAATGTGTGGTTTCGAACCACTGTTCCTAAAGCCACTGAATTTAGGTTGTTACATAAGTGATCACTTAGCATTACGCTCTAACCGATACGTAAGCAAATTCATAGAAATACGCTCTAATCAAGATGTATGCAACTTCATATTAATACGCTTTAATCAAGACGTATGCAACATCATAGTAATACGCTTTAATCGAGACGTATACAACATCATAACAATACGCTTTAATCGAGACGTATGCAACTTCATATGAATACGCTCTAACCGAGACATATGCTTCCTTTGAATTATTCACCAAGTCTTCCATGCCTCACTTCATCCGAAGAACTTCAAAATAAATGTAGTTTGTAATATAAATGTGAAATTTAACAATATAAACTTAACAGACTAAATTGCATTTAGAGTTAAGCTCCAAGGACTATTTTATGATTTTCCATTTTCCTCGATCTATAGAACGATCTTGATCTAACACAACAAATCATTCAATTT